>JAWNNA010000908.1:2077500-2282500 GCA_035043295.1 Drosophila sordidapex | reverse complement strand
AGCGAGCTGATGCCCAAAAAGAGCAACAACTACAAACACATCCAAGTATATACATCCAAGTATAAACATATTGTAAACATGCCCAAAAGTTCGCTCAGTAATTGCGATCGGATGTGGCCGACTGCGGCATTCTCTGTTACCAACAGATAACAATAGTCGTGCTAACAGAATTTGATTCCGTCTATTTTGAAATTATTATTGTTGAAATATTGTTTTAAGGGTGTTACTGATCCTTGCTTACCCAAAGCACAAAAACTGTTTATCGATTGGCGCTTATCGCTGTTATCGATTTCACAGCTCCCCAATTTGAACAGTTGCACAATCGACTGACTCTCTGCCCCCTTTGGTGTCCAGAAATAAAGACAACGGAATATTTGCCGTGCTGCTTGTGCAAAAGCAAACAAACAGCAAAGCGACAAGAACAACAAATTAAGCAACACAAAAATCGATTTTAATCGAGCGATTTTTGATTTCCAGTTTTGCAATTATCAAACAGCAACCGGCAACTGAGTAGAGTCAGTTGAAAAACAATTTGCAATCAATTGCATAATTAAATATCCTATATTGAATCGAGCGCATAAGGTATACACCCGCACACACACACACACACACACTGTATACTAAATATTTATGGAGAATCAAAAACCAAAACTACTTGAATAACTTGTTAGCAAAGCAATTATTTATTCAAAAATAATCTTATAACTTTTTGATACTCAAATTAGAATTCAATTTGTTTACCAAGGTCACAGAAGGTCAGATATACACATATATAAGTCTTCGTTCCTATAAGGTATATTTATACATATATATATATATATATATATATAAGTCTTCGTTCCTTTAAAGTATATATACATATATATATATATATATAAGTCTTCGTTACTATAAGGTATATATATACATATATATATATATATATATAAGTCTTCGTTCCTATAAAGTATATATATACATATATATGATTGGGGAAAAAGTTAGCTATAAGGTCTATTGTGCCTCATATACATATATATATATATATATATAAGTCTTCGTTCCTATAAGGTATATATATACACATATATATATATACAGTTTATTTTATTTGATCGATAGTCTGTCTTGGTTCTTGAAAGTTGTGAATCCCAATTAAACTTCAAATATATCTTCAACTTAATTTTGTATAATGCCAATAATTTGCTAAATTAAATATATATATTTATATATATTATTATTATGTTATTATTGAGTTGAACATATATGTATTTTAAGTGTTAAGTCAATCGATTGTCTGCTTAGTGATAAAAGTCTGTGTGGCTTAATAAGATATCTTTATCCGATATGCTGGTATATCCGATCTTAAGTATAATTAATAATTATAAACCCGTTTAACTGTACAATTGTACTTCTACATTGTTCATTTACAGAAAGCGCTTGAGTAATTGGAAGACTTCAATGAAATCGAATTGGCAACAAGCTGTAAACAGACAGTTAGCTGATACCGTTACAAGTCCTTGAAATATTAGGTTCTTATATTTTTGCTGTTGTTGTTGTTGTTATTTGGAAGTGCTCCATTAAAATTATTTACATTGGGCTGCGGCACAAGCGGAACAGCAATTGCTTGATTCCAAATTCCCAGAATGCACAAGCAATAGCAATAAAGTATATGTAATTAAATATATATATATATATATATAGCTGACACTGGCGCCGTAAAGCTATCAGTTTGTATGTGCATTCTCGAACTGTTTACAGCTGCTGCTGCACGCATATTGACTTCGTTGCTATGCAGCTGGCCAGCGCTGTGCTTTTGCCTGGCACTGAGGCTTATGCGCTGAGCCCGTGCCTAGAAACTTATACTTATGTATATCGAAATATATATACACACACACACACACATATATATACATATGTATATATAACGCTGCTTAAGGCTTATTTTAAACGGACAATTATTAATTAGTTGCTTTAAACTTGAGAACTTGCTCTTTATGCTGACTTAAGCTACTTCAAATTGCATTTGGAAGTTGGAAGATGGAAGTTGGAATTTGGAATATTCCAAGTGCTGGACGGACTGATCTCTATCGTCCATCAAGAATTTATTTATTTATTTATGTCTGGGCGCTGACTGCAACGGCAAGTTTATGCTTATTGGAAAGTTTACAAGTTGGGAAAAGCGCATATGCGTGAGGTGGGGGTGACAAAGGAGAAGGAGAGGGAGAGGGAGAGGAAGGTAAAGGCGACGTCGACGTCGACGGCGACGGCGACGGCGAAGACGGCGACGATAATAAATATAACAAAATCGTGGAGTGCCCGAACACTTTTCTAGTTTGCGTTATCTTGGGCACATTAACCGTTTGCGTTTGGCATTGCTCGCGTCGCTGTTGCTTTTCCAACAAATCGAACTCAATTTCTTATCAAGTTTTATTATATTTTCCTTACTCTGTTTGTTTTGTTGTTGTTGTTGTTGCTGTTGTTGCTGTTGTTGCTGTTGTTGCTGTTGCTGTTGCTGTTTCGCTTTACCAAACAGATAACAAATGAGTGGCAAAGGCAAACCGAGACGCAGTCTGACAACGGTGAGCAGCAGCGAACGAGGCGAGAAATAAAGCACACCAAAAATGCAAAGAAAACATAACGAAAAGAGAATAGCAAAAATCAGGCATCCGAACAGAATAGAATACAGCAAGCATAAATAAAACGAGAAAAGAAAACAAACTAAAAGAAAGAAGCGCAGCACGAAAAGCTGCAATTAATTTACAGTTGTTTCTTGAATTGTATCTCAATCAAAAAACGCTACACACACACAACCACAACTAACCACTCTCTCTCTATCTGTCTCTCTCTCTCTCTATTTGCTGCTGTTTCTGGCAGCATTCGACTGTTTGCTTGGCATTATTATTGACGAGTGTGTTGCGTGTCTTGTCTTGTGTTTTGTTGCAGATTGTGCCAGTGGCTGATATCCTGCGTGCCAAGCAAATCCAGGAGGACAATGAGGTGCAGCAGACGCAACAGACGCAACAGACGCATCAGGCGACGATATTGCAGCGCTACAAGAGCGTCTCCAGTGGTAATCTGACCGATCTGCCCGGCGAGAATGAAAAGAAGTCAATGAAAGATCGCATGCGCCTGAAATGTAAGTATCACTCTCCCCCCTCTATATATATCTATATTCTATATTTATCATATATGCAAGTTGTAAGTTGACCCTCCACTGTATTTGTGGCAATTCATTCATTCAGCTTGAATGCGTCCACCTTCCTTTCCTAATATCAACTGTCCATTTCTATATCTGCTCCCTCCGCGAGAGTATTTGGCTGATCTACGCAATATATCATAATTCGGATGTATAATTGAGTGCTCTGCAGTTACTCGTTAATTACTTTTACTTAGTTTGCCGCCTGCCCGTTTCTGCATTCCTGTGGCAGTAGAGCAGCCCGAGCACCGCGTCGTACATATTTGAGTGGTTCTAGAACCGAGAAACCTGTGGCCAACCTTGAGATGTTTTTTGTCTTCGATATTCTCATCTTGAAAAATCGTATACAAATTAGATTTAAAATTCAATTCTGCATTTGCATTCCAATTGATATTAGCTTTGATTGATGGTTGTACTCCAATTAAGTATGCGCTAATTCTCAATGCTTAAGTGAGTCAATCAGTCAGTCAATCAGTCAGTCAGTCAACCAGTCAGTCAGTCAGTCAGTCATTCAACCAGTCAGTCAGTCAGTCAACCAGTCAGTCAGTCAACCAGTCAGTCAGTCAATCAGTCAGTCAACCAGTCAGTCAGTCAACCAGTCAGTCAGTCAATCAGTCTATCAGTCAGTCAATCAGTCAGTCAGTCAGTCAATCAGTCAGTCAGTCATTCAACCAGTCAGTCAGTCAATCAGTCAGTTAGCCAGTCAGTCAGACAGTCAGTCAGTCAGTCAGTCAGTCAGTCAGTCAGTCAATCAGTCAGTGAGTCAGTCAATCATTCAGTCAATCAGTCAGTCAATCGATCAGTCAGTCAGTCAGTTGTGTGGGCATAATAAAAGTACTGCTTGCGAATCGATCGAAACAACAAATTAGCTAATTAATGCGCTGAAGTCGACTTTCAATCGGGTTGCAAGCAACATGCCCACTTGCTGGCCGCGATGCCCCAATGCCGCGAGGCCTGTGTGGCAGGCAGGGCGCCCCAATGTCTGCCAGCCAAGTTGCGGGTCTTGACCAAACTGCTGCTGCTGCTGCTGTTGTTGCTGGCGCTGGCCTACAGCTAAACAGCTTGGCCTTAAATGGCTGCACAATCGCCCACATTGAAGCATACACTCTATACACACACACTCTATACACACACACACTATACACACTCACACACACACACTCACATATCGAGTCAGCTATGAATGGAATTGGAATTTGAAAATGCGACTGCGAATCCAAATCATGGAATGTGAGGAGATTTCTCCCACTCTCTGTCTCTCTCTCCCTCTGGCCTGTTCTCTCTCTCTCTCTCTCTCTCTCTCTGTCTCTCTCCGTGTCTCTCTGTCTCTCCCTCAATAATGAGCTGCGCCTGTTTTAGTCAATGAAAGTTTCGCGCTGGATTTGACTGGTTTGTGTTGGCTTTGTAGGGGAATTTTCGTATGTATGGGCCAGAAATGATTCACTGCGGGGAATCTTGGAAGTTGGCAATTACTTAGCATACACACTTGTTGTTGTTGCTGTTGTTGCTGTTGTTGTTACTGCTGTTGTTGCAGTCGCTTTGTTTTTGTTATGCGCATTCCGCATGCAAAGCGTTCGCATGCCCAAATACAAATAAATCCACATATCGAACGCTGGTGATAAATAATATATATATATATTTTATGTATATATATATATATGTATATATACATGTATTTATTTATGTATATATATATTGATGTATATATATATACTCTTTACTACACATCGGAGTCGTCTTCAACGTCAGTTGAGTTTCAGATATCTAAACGAGTTGTCGCTTGTTGTACTTGTGCGGTGCTCATATTTCTCTAGAGACTTCGAGAGAGTGAGAGAGAGAGACAGACAGAGAGAGCTAGAGATGTAAGCGGAGAGAGAACGACGCTGCATATTCCATGGATAGACGCTTGGCAGACTGTAGGCCACTAAAACAACTATTGTTCATATCATATATGTATATATTAACAACAAAAAAATGGATGTAGAATGTTTTTGGACCCATGGACCCATGATTCCAGATTTGGGCAGAACGCGCTGAAATTTTGGACTTTGCTTTCTCTAAAAAGCAGCCAAAACTTGGTTGTTTCTTTGGTTATATTATGCAAGCAAATACAAATCAAATCACAACTAATACATATATATATATATATATATATATATATTTACATACTTTGCTCTAATTCCGATGACATATTTTCTTCTGTCTTACATGATATTCTCAACTTGAACGCTAATGTTATTGTCCACATCAACGTCAACATCAACATCGACGTCGACCTGAACGACAACATCAAATGATGACTGATGTGTTGCACGCTGCACCACATTGCACATTGCACATTGCACATTGCACGTTGCACATTGCACGTTGCAGTGAACAGCAATGTATTTCGACTGTGAGTATCTATGCATATAAGTGGTGAACCAAAAAATAACCAATCTTAATTGCAGCAATCGATCGCCGAAGAGCGAAAAGAAGACACGCAATCGTCGCAGCCAGGTGAACAGCCTCTGCTTGGATGAGCAATCAAAGTATCCGCTGTTTGGGGCACGCCTCAATGTGCTCGAGCTGGACATGTCGGATCATCCGCATGTGCCGCGTTTCGTTGTCGATGCCTGCGCCCAGATCGAGAAGCCAGATCACATCGAACAGGATGGCATCTACCGTGCCAGCGGCAACAAGCTGTACGTCGATGAGCTCAAGCGGAAGCTAACCAATCTCTACGATCCGCGCTGGCTCCAAACGGACGACATCCACACGCTGACCAGCCTGCATAAGCAATTCTTTCGGGAGCTGCCCGATCCCCTGATTACCCATGAGGCGTACGAGCTTCTCGGGCGATCCCTCACCGACGATGCGGCCATCGATCGGATGCATATAGCCTTCGATTCGATGCCCGAACCGAATCGTTCCACGCTCCGCTTCATCATCAAGCATTTGACCATGTGAGTGTCTAAAGAGTGTCCAAGCCGAAGAAGCCTTTTGTGCGTGTGTCTTGTGTCGCATAGGAAACAAGTATTCAAATCGCATTTCGATCCGAATATTTCCCATTTGCCGCAAGTCAACAAATGATCCTAGTTTTATGACCAGTACTGTATCCAAGCATAGTCAGACTTGAGCTTGCTTTCTCATGTCAGAACCCAATGCAGATATATTATACAGATTAATTTCCGTTTTGTATTATGTTTTAGTTTTATGTGTCTTTAATTTTCTCTCATTTGAGAGAACAGAGCGCAAAGCGCAAATTGGCCAATAGATTTTGGCCAACAGGCACATTTATAACTTTGCCATACTGGTGCAAATCGTACTTATTAATGTTGGCAAATTGTCTAAAATGACTGAGAAATCGTCAAAGAGTATACATCAATTATTATTAATTATAGTCCGTTGTTGTTATTCATATTAATGTGTACCATTTTTTGCATTGTTGCAGCGTTGCAGCAGCGAGCAGTTTAAACCGGATGCCAGCATCCAATTTGGCAATTGTTTGGGGACCCTGTTTGCTGGCTGCGAACGACATCAATTTTGATATTGGGCGCATGAATATGCTCGCCAAGGTGCTAATTGAGAACTACGAGCTCATATTTCATCCCACCTTTGAGCGAACTCCCGACGTGCAACCAACAGCCAACAGCCAACCGCCAACAATCAGCAGCCAACAATCAACAGCCAACAATCAACAATAACAAGTGTAACAACCACAACAATTACAAAGGGAAAACATCACACAAATTGTGCGTCGCTTTGGAGTGGCGCAACTATTTAATATTTAACACATTTCATACATTTATTATAATTATTACTATAATTTCCTTATTTTTTTTCTTCTTCTTCTTTATTTGTGTTTTTTTTTTTTTGTGTGTGCTAATATTATTATTTATTTATTGTTAATAAAAGAGAAAAAGAAAATGTTTGGAATGTAAACATTTCTTGTAGTCGTCGAATTCAGCAAACAAGCAAAAATACTTACCAAAAAGACAGTAGACTAAGCTAATGCTAAACATTATAAAGATGTATGTACACACACACACACACACACACACACACACACATAACCCACATGCACATATACCCATAACTCACATTTTTATTAGATACATTTTTTAGGTCTTACGGTTTGACAAAAAAAAAAAAAAAAAAAAAAACCAAAAAAAAAAGGAAAAGAACGGAAAATAATTAGAAGCATACTCTAGGCGTTATCTATGCATAATGTTGAATAGCGATATATCAAAATATCATATATCATAAATATCAGGTGATACGATTTTGCCGCCTTAATGTCTTTTTTTTTTTTTTTTTGTTTATAATATGATAAGTTAAATGTGAACATTTACCATAAATATGATATATATAGATATATGTATATATATGTATATATATATACAAAACAGTAACAACAAAAACTTTCATTTTGTGTAGTCGAGAAGAGCAGCAAATGCCAAAATAACAGTAAAATATATAAAAAACAAACACACACAAAAAAGAGTTGCAGATTATATATATATATATATGTTTGCTATCTCAATAAATCTTACAAATATTAAAAAAAAAAAAGATTACATATGATTACTTATCGTGTACGATTGGGGGATGACTCCAGATCATATATATGTATATATATGTGTATATGTGTGCCTACCTATCTGAAGGTCTATATCTATGGAACTACATAAACTTAATTTCTATATGCATCTATTTATTTGAAAAAAAAAAAAAAAAAACATTGTATATACTTCAAAAGTACACTCGTACAAAAATCGTCCTGAATTTTAGGGATAATTCAGCTCCGTTTTCTTTACTTAATACTAGGGCATACTTTTTCTAAAATTTGTCTAGTTTTCCAGAATTTGCAATTTTTGTCTTCTTTGAATTCGAAAACTCAAGTCGATTTTTTTGCGAGTGTACAAAAATGCATTAGTTATGTAACTTAATTTGAATGTGATGTAACTTTTGGTGGATCGTTGAGCAGAGTTTAGAGCGTGGGTAAACCAGCTAGTAAGTTCAGGGTCCTTGGCTTGGTATTGATGGACATGCATTGGAGCACAATGTATCCGTAGTCGCAGGGATCGGAGAAGGCGTTCAGTCCATCGAATATTTGCTTGCAGTGACGCATCACTAGACGCTCGTAGGCGCTGGCACTGGGCCCCAGGCGTTCGAGATCCAGCTTGTCGTCACTGCCCATGTAGTCCTGGATCAGGCATCTGGTGTAGCACTTGATATTGGTGGCAATGCTGGCAACGGGCTTATCGGCCTCAATGGCCTCCAGATCAACGTGCGTCACTTTGTGTATCTGCAGACACTCATCGGTTGCGTTGCAGCCGGCGATCATTAGCTGCACACACACATTGTTGAACGAAATGTGAAAAGGTGAAACATTGCACAGGGATTTGGATTAGATTCGGACTCACTGCCATGAGGAGCAACAGTTGCAGATGCATTTTGTGCAATTGAGAATCCGTTTGTAATATGAGCGTGGCACTCGCGATGCGTGCAACTATGCAAATGAAATGAGGCATGAGGGTGATTCCCCCTTTTATTTATGCACGCCAAAATGACATGGAAGTGGGCGTGTGTGTGTGTGTGTGTGTGTGCGTGTGTGTGCAATTGAGAATCCGTTTGCAATATGAACGTGCCACTCACGATGCGTGCAACTATGCAAATGAAATGAGGCACGCCAAAATAACATGGAAGTGGGCGTGTGTGTGCGTTGTTGTGCGTGTTTGTGCGTATTACTGTAGCCGTACAATTGGGGTATACCCAGTCAGAGAGCGAGAGCGAGAGCGAGAGAGAGAGAGAGAGAGAGAGGGGGAGAGAATTACATATATTTGAATGTGATTCAAGTTCGATTATGATTTATATATTAATGATTGGCACAACTAACTTTTGTCGGTTTATATACGCAACCCGAATTTGATTGCAATAATTTATGAACCTATTTGATACCCATTAAAAGTGCGCCAAATTGGGTATGCTAACGTTGTTGAACATTTGCACAAGTGAGCAACAATTTGGCGAGGCATAATGCGACTGGCCAAGGGGCACAGTTGCTGCGTATGTCCGAGTCGAGCATATTTATTTTGATTTATTAAGAAAATGATGAAAATGCCCCTCAATAGGCATTTTGGTCGATTCGCAAATTGAATTTGTGGTCAATTTAGAAATGCCCATTCGCATGCAAATGGCAAATTGCTGGACAAATAGCAGCAGCTGGAAAAACACACCAGCAACATCGGATGTGGCATGTCCAACTAATAATGCCCGCTGTGCAGTCTAAAGTCCAAATAAAGGGCATTCGCTTAGATTGGACAATCACTGAGACTTTAACCTGAGAGTCTCTCCCTCTATCTCCCTCTCTCTCCCTCTCTCTCTCTCTCTGTGCAGTCGCACTTGCACTTGCATGATTTGCTGTGTCTCGGTGTGAATGGGTGTAGTTGCAGTGCACCCACTCCGTCATTCTAGATTGGGGGCTTTGTTGATTATGTGTTTAGGTTTTTGCGGCCATTGGGCAAAAATAGCCGCAAAATTCAATTTTCCAAGCAAATCATACGTGAACTTTTCCGAGTAACTGTCGAGCAGAAGGCAGCGAGCGGCAAGCAGTGGAAAAGCGGAAAGCCAATGTAATCAGCCGAGCATTTGACATGGCCTTTCATCAGCGACATGGACAGCATGTTCTTGGCGATATATATATATATATATATATATATACGTATATCCTTGGCGACACTGCGGCTGGGCAAAACTTTTGCTGGCCAATCAGCCAAAGCAGCATCAGCAGCAGCAGCAGCAGCAGCAGCATCAGCAGCAGCATCAGCAGCAGCAGCAGAAAGCCAACTTCCAAAAACAGTTCGAATTTGAGCTGGTTTTAAGTAAATCTAAGCAAAATTGCAAATTATGCAGAGGAAGTTGCCAGTGAAGTGGACTGCAAGTCAAAGCACAAATTGCAAAGTGGGCGTTGCGGCAAGTGTTCGCAAATTGAAGGGTTATTTGGGACAGTTCAAATAGCGACAACGGATGCAAGCACATTGTGTCCCAAATGGAATTATGATGCCCAGCCGAATAAGAGCAGCCAAGCAAAGTCCACATTTAATTATCAATGCAAATGGAATAAACATTTGCAGTCTGTAATCGAGTTGGGCAACGAAAAAGTGCTCTTCATATGAGCTGTCTGGTTGTCAAGGCTGTGTTGCTTTGTGGTTGAGAAATTGCTCAAATGAAATGCGAGCCATGCCAAGCAGTTGGCTTATAATTCAATTTTTGCTGCTGACGGCCAACCACAGTAGAATTTTAGCACTTGTGCTCCAGCCCGGGTTTGCCATGGCAATTGGCTTTGGATTTAAGTTTTGGGCTTTGAATTTGGACTTGTGTTCGGATGCTGCGCACAAAGTTGCCATCAGTGCCTGGCAGTATACCCTGTAAACTATCCATCTGACAATGCCAGTTTTAGACGGCTTAGCAATGGGCTTTGTTAGATGACAAGGATGGTAAGCTTGAAATGCTGATACTCATTCAGCCTCATCTATTTAAGGCGGTGTTAATCAGAGTGCAGGGTATCTGATATTGATTCAGTCTCTGGACAAGAGATGTCTTGAGTTTCATTTTGGTTTTTCATTCTTTTTTTTTGGCAACACTCAGAAACATAAATTTTGCAATTTTATTGCGGCCAAGCAGTTGACTGCAGAACAGTAACTTGAGCCGGTCTTAGGATGAGTGAAGCAGGACAAGCATCAGCATCAGCATCAGCATCAGCACCAGGAGCAGAACCAGGACCACAGTCAGGACGAGCGGCCTAACCACTGAAACGTGCTTTAACTTATGAAATATTGCAAGTGCCAGTTGCAAGTCGCCAGTTGCCAGTTGCCAGTTGCAAGTCGCCAGTTGCCAGTTGCCAGAGAGTCAAAAATTGCATTTTGCCCGTTGTTCATGTTGTTTCACCTTGCCACACAATGTTGTCAATGATATTAACTGTAATTTAATTAAGTTAGTTTTAGCTAGGCTAAAACTCAGCCGAGCTATGGGTTCGAGCAACAAATTTATATTTGATTGCGCTGCGATAATTAATAACACGTATCCTTCCTATACATATACATATATATTAACTAATGGTTTTATTCGGCTTCACTTATTATTATGGATATCCCTTTGATATCCGGCGTTCCATGTACCAGCTAGGTGGCGATCCGACCTTCTCTGACTGACTTCGCTCCTAGATTTCGCACTGACTGCGGTGAGTCTCAGACCTGCTCTTGCCCGACAGCGAGTTTCGCACTCGTTTCTTACTTTTGACTGCCTGCCTCTGACTGACTGACTTCCGTATCTGCGACGCCCTCTTTTATAGGTCGGGTCGCCTTGGTGGCGTGATCTTTGGTATTACTCCAATACCGTTTTGCGATCGCTGCCTTCGATGGCGTTAGGTCAGCGATCGTCTCACATTGCAATCGCTGACCTCAGCGGTTGTCTCACTCTGAGGTCGCTGCCCTCGATGAAATTGGAGCGGCGCTCACCTCACGCTGTCCGATGTAGCTTTGCCGCTTCCGGCCCATTTGGGCTTCACGCTGTCCGAAGTGAAATGTGCTGACGGCGCCAAGTGGGGGTGTGCTGACGTAGGCACGTGCCCTGCTGGTTGCTATTGTTGCGAGAGGCGCATATAGCATATATCAACGCTATATGGCTCCTGTGAAATGACACGATTTGTGCCCTGACTGCAAAGTAAAATCATAATAAAAAAATCAAATTAAATATTTATGAATTATAATTATTAAATATGTGCATGTATGTAAAGAGCAGAGTAATTATAAAATGTTGCTAATCTAAGCCAAGACAGATGTGGAGTGGGAAAGCAACAGCAGCAGGAGCAGCTGAGGCAGGAGCAGCTGAAGCAGAAGCAGATGAAGCAGAAGCTGTGGCTGGAGCTGGAGCTGTGGCTGGAGCAGAAGCTGTGGCTGGAGCTGGAGCTGTGGCTGGAGCAGAAGCTGTGGCTGGAGCTGGAGCTGTGGCTGGAACAGAAACTGTGGCTGGAGTGGAGCAGCTGCACTTGTTGTTGGCCAAGTGGTTGCTGTTTTGGACTTGAATTTGCCGCGTGCTCACTTGATGTGCTCAGAAGCGACGCCACCTGTTGATGAGAGGCGAGGGCTGAGTAGCAGACGCCGCAGCAGCACTCGACATTAAGATGCCGCCAATGTGTAACACCCTACTGAACAATGTGTGTGTGTGTGTGCGTGTGCGTGTGTATGTGGCTAAATATATAGAAGCTGTGTGTTTGGATGACAGGTTGCTGAGCTAGCAGCAGTAGCAGCCGCAGCAGCATCAGCAGCAGCAGTCAAGGATGTGACAGCACTGAGCCCATTTGACACAAGCATAATGTAATAAAAACCGCAAACAAGTAATGCCAACCAGCACCGTCTGTACTTACTGGCTCTGCCCAGTACCACTCCACATCCGCATCCGCATCCACATCCACATCCACATACACATCCATTGAAGTGGATCAGGCGTGTAGGCCTCAACATTCGGGATAAGGTCCAAGTTGAGGTCCGCACGGAAGCGGATAACCGAGCCGAGAAGTACGCCAAGTATGATGCTGAAGTGTCCTCGCCTGTCTCGCTTTGTCTGCTGCTCTTATCCCTGCCCGAGTGCCGAGTCCTGTGTGCGTCTGGGCGTTATCCTTTCGGCGTGATTAAGCCACAAGTGCGTGACATTTTAATGCGACATTTATGCCCAAGACAAGAGATTATTATTGAAAACGCGCACTACGCCCGCATGACTACAACAGCAACAACAACAACAACAACAACAACAACAACAGCAACAACAACAACAACAATAATAATAATAACAATGATAATATTATCAGCAAGGATAACATGGTGAGTTGCTTAACACCAGTCTCTCGCAGCTTATTTATTTATTTTCCCATTTGACAACTAAGTGACACATTGTGTTCGACGCCCCACAAGATGGGGCAGCAGCAGGATATGGCTGTAATCAACACATGATCTTATTGATTCTGATTTGTGAAAAGTGTTATGCTCAAATGTGAAAATATAATTCATTTTCACCGAGTACAATTTGATTTCTAATATTCCAGAATATATTGTAGAATATATTCTAGAATATATTGCACAATTGGTAACAAGTCTTGCCACCTTTTCACTACAAAAATGTCAAAAACAATTTATTATTTAAACTTTTAATAATAATGTGTAAAATATTCAATTAAATTCTTTTTAGTTATTGGCCATTGTGGCATATTTCTTGGACTAGGCACAAACAAAAAACCAGCAACAATAAGGTGTCCGAACAATAATCACTAAAACCAGTTTATGCACACATTTTGTAGCAAGTTCGAACACAATTCTGCAGCTCATCATGTTGCACATAAATTTGGTTTGTTGCCGGTTTTTGTGTGAAAAGCAAAAGTGTTGACAGGAAACTGGGCCCTTTCATGAGTATGTCAAAGCCAAATGAAATGGCAATTTAATTGAATTCTTTAGAAATGAGTTGGCCTTTGTCTACGATTACAATTAAATCGCATACCTGCGCATACAGCGCTGCTCGTGTGTATATGCACACCCTGGCATTTGGCAAACTATTTGGCTTCTTGTTGTGACCGGGCAACATGGAAATATCCCCAACGAATCACCTGGGCAACTGGCTGAATTAAAATCGAAATCTTAACATGTCAACACATACACATTTTTATAATGTAATGTTGAAAGCCAAACAACATAATAAAAGCCATGACAAAACCCGTCTAAAGGGGGGGGGGGGGGAAGGAGGGGGAGGCAGAGCTGAAAAGAGAATGCAAATGAACGGAGCAAAAGGAGTTGCTCTGGTTGAACAGGTGTGTCAGTTTTGCTTCTCTCCTCGCAAGCATATAAAACTGTGCAATGAAATGCTGTATGTCTCTGTATGCGTGTGTGTGTGTGTTTTTTTTTGGATACGCCACGGGGGTGAGAATCTCCTGAAGATACAGGTGGCCCGGGCCACCTGCATGCACGATTCAAAGACAACGTCAATGCATGCGCACTAAAAACACCCCCCACACACACCCCCACGCACGGCGGTATCACCGTGCTCGTGCCTGAACCTGTGCAGGTAGCTCCTGTAGCCGCCGTGCCCTGAAAGAAACTGCGTTATATGGAAGTCCAACTTACCTGCATTTCTCCCGACCCAATCCTCTAGATTGGGGATTAACCGGTGTGTCCATTTTCCTTTGCTCGTCGTGCTCCATCTACACTGCCAGGCGTCCATCGTCGCTGCTCTTGCCGAGCTTCGGATGGTCTCCATGGCATCCGGCGCAACTATCCTTCTTGCTCGGATCTCCTTCATCTCGAGCGCTAGCAGGTCAACTGGCACCATTCCTGCCAGGACCAGTGCTGCATCCTCCGTGACCGTGCGGAAGCCGGAGATCACTCGGAGGGCGCTCGGCCTGTAAGGTGCCGAGAGCTTCTTTTTCAGTCCTTTTTTGTTGGACACAGCCGTTGCCCATATGGGTGCCGCGTACAGCAGTACGGAGGCTACCACTCTCGGCGTCTCGCTGGCTTAGGACCCCCAACATTGGGCAGCATGCGCGAGGGCTGCTTGCATTTTGGCTGCTCTCTGGCTGACGTACTCTACATGCGGCCGGAAGCTGAGTCTATTGTCCAACCTGACTCCCAGGTATTTGATAGACTCCTTGGATTCAACAACATCGTTGTTGACTTGCACCTGTATGTACTCTATTACTTTGCGGCTTGTAATGAGTACGGCCTCTGTCTTATGGCCTGCAAGTTCCAAGCTCGCATCTTTCATCCAATCTGCCACAATTCTTATTGCCGCGTTCGCTGTGGCCTCTACCTCCTTGCTCTCTTTGGCTACTACTACTTGTGCTAGGTCGTCTGCGAAGCCAATGAGGCCCTGTGGTAGTTCAAGCCGAAGTACCTCATCGTACATTAGGTTCCACAGCAGAGGGCCTAGACCTCGTCCGACTTCCGTATCATATTCCAACACCCGGTCAGACAGGTAGTTGGATATGATATTCGCTATGTACGGTGGTACTCCAATTCTACCCAGGGCTGTCCTGATGCGCGACCAGTTCGCCGAGTTGAACGCGTTGCGGATGTGTGTGTGTGTGTGTGTGTTGGCGGTATAAAAATGTAATAACAAAGTTGATGCGTTGCTTTTATTGCCTTTTGGCTGCATTCGGGTTTGTGGCTTTGTCGACAGTAAAAACTATTTACACACACACGCAGAGAGAGACAGACAGACAGGAAGACAGAAAGATAGAGAGAGAGAGAGAGAGAGAGTGAGGGGGGGGGGGATAGCGAGAGTTGAATGTTTACAAACGAAATGCCAATGGACACAGATGCCATGGAGTGTTGTCATATCACTGCTAAAGTTACCGCATGGCGCTGAAAAGTATGCAATGCCGCAGAGCAATGCAGAGGGAGCTGCTTGCTGGGAGGAGGGAGGGCGGAGAGTAACTAGCGTACACTCAGCGAAAATATGCACACAATATGCCATAATTAAATTCACTCTTTGAAAATGACCAAATTTGTACCTCAATTCATATCCATATAAACAATATGTTCCATTATTTTGAGACATTTGTTTTTCCAATTGTTTTATTGAGATTTCGAAATCGAAAAATAAGAATCGAAATAAAATATTTGATTTTTTTTTTTTTGTAGACATTTCTTAGATAATTAAATGGAAAACCCATTTTCCGATTGTTGCAAAGCAGCTTAAATATTTGAACGATTTGATGTTTGTTCATTTATTTTGCTGTGTGTAGCTAGTGCTACTGTTGCCTCCTTGCTAACTGCCAAGCCGCATTGTCCCGTTAGCATTTTCATTTCAAATTCAAATGCTGTTTGCATAAAAACACGAGGCAAAGACGTCGGACGTCGGACGTGGGACGTCGGACGTCGGTCGCACCGTTCAGAAATTATTTTGACTGACTGTGCGATTTGGTGGTGGCATTGGTAGACCTGCCAGGTCGGACAGAATGCCAAACGGCCAAACAGCCAAGCCTGGGCCAAGTGACAATAACAAGAAACCGTCGGCGACTTTTTCTTTTTCTTCTCTGTGTTTTTTTTTTCGCAAAATGTCCAATGGCCAAAGTCGTTGGCCGCCAGAGGGCGCTTCAGCGTCGTCGCCAGCCAAATCGAAAATGAAGCAAAATTGGCAAAGATGCCACGTTTGGACAGCAACAGCTGCCACCAGCTCAGTTACATATGTGTATGTGTATGTGTATGTGTATGTGTATGCTCTGCATCCGTTTCTCAGCATTACATGTGTGCTGGTGTGCGTGTGTGTGCCGAGTCTGTGTTTGGTTAAATGGATTGTTTACTTTGATTACAAAAATATGGCAAATGTTTGCACGTTTTTTTGATGTCTCACTGTACGTGTGTGTGTGTGTGTGTGTGTGTGTGTGTGTGTTAGAGATGAGCAAAAATCGTGACTTATTTGATCTTCTTTATTTTGTTTATTATTTATTGACGGTCGATAAGAACCGATTATTATTATAATTAATACAATCGACAGGAACAAGCTTGAAGGTTAAGGATCCTAAGTCAGGCTAAGAGCTGAATTTATATTTTTTCCGAATTTTAGAAGGTAATTCTCTTGGTATTTGAATGCTGGATAAACTCTGCAATCAAATCGGATGAATAACAAACAAACAAAATAATAATAATAATAATAATAATAAAAATAAATAAAAAATAAAAGAAATAATTTATTTGTCTTTAGACTAAAACACTTTTTGTCCATTTGATTACATTTGCTGTACAAAAGTTATTCATTTATATGATGTATGTACATATATGAACAAATATTATATACATTTATGGTCGCACTATCCGATTTTTGCCATACTCTTCAATTAAATTCCTAATTTCTGACTATTCCATAATTTGCATTCAAAGTCAATTGTTTCGAAGTTCTGCATTTCCCATTTGTCCCCCAGTGTCATGAAGATGAGCTCGTGGCGTGCATGGTATAGTTGCAACAACAATATTTGATCATGTGCGCATCTCTAATGCAAAGCACTGGGTGAACGAAGTGCTATGTTTGTGCGCAGGGTGGCAGGATAGGTGCGAGGCTTACGGGGGGAGGTGTAGGGAAGACAAATGCGGCTTGATGCAGAGCGCTTATAAAATCCAAAAGCTAACATTATTGCAAAAAATCTGCTGTTATACATTTGACTTTGGTTGATTTTTATGCATTTCCACTGCAGCCCCAGCCAGATTGTTGTTTGGGCTTCGCCTGGTGGCAGGCAGGTAGAACGAACAATGTTGCCAGCATACACATTTGAGTTAAATGCTGAAATGCAAACAGTGGCATTGAATGGAATGCTTTATGACGTGTTCGAATGTTGAATGCCCCAACGGAGCACAGTGGCTAAATGTTGAAACATTGAAAATGATAAAGAGAAGCTCAAAATATGCGAAACAATTCAACTGGCGAAGGTAATGATTGGCAAATAAATAAATAAATTCAATTAATTATATATAGACTGCAAAGCAAAACCATTTCGGACACTATTGTGAATGGAATCGAAAGAAAATTAACATTTTCTTCTATATTTTTCCTATGCGATGAGAGATTTTCTGCATTTTCCGGCTCAAATGTGTGTGGGACTAATTGAGCTGCTGATTAAATTAAATCTATGGCCTAGATCATTTATCACCCACTCAAAGCTGCACCCTTTCATCATACTCACTGACTGCTTAGCTTCCCTTCCCTACTCCCTACTCCCTCTCTCTCTCTCTCTCTCTCTCTCTCTCTCTCTCTCTCTATAGCATAGCAGTGACCCGCATATTTGCATTACATTGAATGTGTGCGCTGGCAAAACTAATTTTCCAATAAAGCCAGTGAGAAAGATTTAAAAGGAGTATACTTGATTACGAGATACCCCGTAACTGGGTCCACTCACAAATTGCTGAGATTGGTTACCAACGCAAAAGCGCACATTTGAGCAGATAGTTTCTACAGTAGATACCTGTAAGAAGGATATAAACATGGCCTATTTATATACGTGTTAAGAGACGAATATAAGTTTCAAGTCTCATTCAGGAAGCTTTAATGGTAGGACGACTCCCTTCTTGTAATACAACCTGCAAGGGATGCCCTTTTGTATCCATTGCGAGTTTACAGGGTATGCAATACAAAGCGAAGAGCAGAAGAGTGAAATAACATTTTTATTAGCTTCTCTATGGTGTGTGCAAGCGTGTAGGTACGGCATTCATACATCCATTCATACATACATTCATACATACATACATTCAAAAATACATTCATACGTACATTCATACACACATACATTCATACATGCATACATATGCACGCTTGAGGCGAGCAACTGCTACAATCACTGCGTGCCGGAAGAGCGCCCAATGGCCACGCCCACAATGGCAAATAGTTTTACACCGTTGCTCAAGGCCCCCCTTCATATATACACCGCCCTTCCCGCCCTTATATATATATATATATATATATATATACATATATTTTTTTAGCGCATTTTATTTTATTAATGCGATTTTGTTTGCCCAGAGCTGGAGCCAGTGCCTTTGGCAGGATGTGCCCAAGACGCCGGCTCGTCGCTATTATGGCAGCTATTTGTTTGCACACGCTTCCTCACTCATCCCCTTCCCATCATCCCTGTGGCAGTGGTTGGTGGCATAGGGGCAACAATGGTATAATTATTCTCGCGCTTGGCGGTCCGCCCAGAGACGACCACATGTCGCCCATGATTAATTGAAAGATTCTCTCAACTGTTTCGGTTTTGTTTGTCCATTGTTATGACTATATATATATATATATATATATATATATGTATATATATATGGCCCAATGGCGTTTTGATAAATAGTTGCTGCCTTCAAATTTCAACAAAATTGTTACGATTGTCGAGCGGTTAGCATGGCAGTGTCAACAGGAGTTCCAGCGCCAGCTGCTGGTCAGGATTAGCATATGGAGCACCAGAGCAATGAACTTCTTTCCATTTACCATTTACCATTTGGTTTTTTGTTGTATTTTTTGTCGCTAACTGAAACAATTATTTGCATTTGCTAGTCATGACATATACATATATATATTATATAGTTTTAAGGTCAACATTTGCAATTCGACGAAGGTATTTCGTTGATTGCCAATTATAATTAATTGGTTAGCTACTTTGCTCAATCAACATAAATAATTAATATTGTAAGTAATGGTACTCAAATTTACTAAATATATATTATGTATATACATATATATACAGTGTGTCACACTTCATTTCAACCAATGTCAAAGAAAAAACGTAATTGCTTGCCATAAGCTAACCATTCATTATTTTTCAAAAATTCCAAAGACCGATGGTAGGTACATATATTAACCACCAAAATGAATATATGACCCCAATACACTGGGGTTTCCCCACCTGCTAGGTAGAATTATAAATAAATGTTGCCTACTTCCAGGCGTACTTTTCATTTGGAGCAGGTACATTGTGGACACCTGGGCGCCATAAAACCCGGATTTTTTACCTAAAGTTGAGAATTTTCGGTATGAATAGACCAATCCTTCGTAGTCAGCTTAGTTTTATCCTGCAGCTCGGGTGCAATAAGCCAACAAGGACTATGGACAAACAGACTACCATTGCACAACGGAAACTCATCCTGGAACACCACAAAAACGGATATTCATATCGCCAAATAGCTGAAATGGTCAGTCTGAGCAACTCAACTGTGTATAACATCATTCGGCGCTTCGTCGACGCAAATCGGATTGAGCAATTACTTTTGTTCTATGACATTGGTTGAAATGAAGTGTGAGCCACTGTATTTCACTTTTATATATATTCTTGTTGCATCTACTTGTTTTTTTTTAACGCTGATTATGTTTGTGTCAGCTTTTGGTTATTGTTATATTATTGATCTGCCAATATTCGTGATTCATCAATGTTGTTTTTGTTTGCTATTGTTTGATGTTGATGGTCAGTTGATTTGCCGAGCTGCCGTTTTTTGTATGCACATGCCACATGCCACCAACAATAATTCAAATATTAAAAATATTGGCCCTTGGCTCCTTTGATATTCCAATTAGGGTGCATTTTTCCATTACAAATTCCAAAAGAGACAAAAAACTAGCAACATTTTGTACTTGTAACTTTGTGCACAAAATTGTTTGGTTTTTGTTCGCAAAAAATGTGTTGCTGTAGAAGCATTCCAATGCAAGGACCAAGGCAAAAAATAAAAAAAAAGGAGAAAAATATAAATGCAAGCACAAACTGACTCTGGAAGAGAGCACTCAAGTGACTGAGTCAATGTGTCAATGTGTGGGTGTCAATGTGAGTGCAATTAGTCCATCTTATTAAGCTCGGAATGCAGTAGATCCAAAACTGTCATCGCATGTTGTCCTGATAAGAGGACACTAGGACAACAAAAGCAACAGCAACTGTTGTATTCAAATTAAGTATAAAAACAAATGCTGGTAATCGCACTGTTCAAAGCAAGGTGGCCAGAGTGTTGGCCAGTTCAAATTGCAAATTATGTTTTCTGGCCATGGCCAGAAAGGAAGAGGTGACAACAGTTAGCACTGCTCTGCCATTTGCCGTTGGCCAGTTGTGCCGAGTTGGTTAATGGCTGTTCGCAGTTGTGTGTGCAATTGTACACAGACAAAAATGAAATTGTGGATATTCAATTGAATCAGATATATATATATATGTATACATATCTATCTATATCTCTATCTATATCACAGCCAAATAGAGGGTAAGAGTGAGGCCAGACTTACTCTATCGTGCCACCAACTTCTCATATATTGTAGTTAAAGGAATTCAAATGTTGCCTTAAAATAATGCAAATTTAGATTGAAGTAACTCAAAATCTCAAAGACAATCATAAAAACGATAAACTTATTTTAAGTTATTTAATCCAAAGATAGGCGATGTCGAAATGAAGATGATTTTCCTACAAATTGTGTAGAACTTGATATGCATAAGAATATCACACATGTAATTCATGTGTACACTGTAAATAACCGCTAAATAATAAAACATGTCAACGTAAAAATCAAATTAGACTTAAGTGATTTTCATATTCATCTTTTGCAGTGTTTTGTGCATTTGGCCATGCTCGTTAACGAATTAAGCACGGATTTGTGAATGGTTGTTGTTGCCAGTGTATGTTCATGGGTGCCGGACTGTCTGTGCTGGCAGGACGAGCTCTAATTATGCAAACTACCTGCAGTTACTCAATTAATCTTGATTACGTTTGTGTTATCCAAATTTGATTATGTTGGTATTAATTACATTGGCCAAATCGGTTGCCAGCCAACCAGCCAACCAGCCAGCCAGCCTGCACTTGCCCAGGCACCATCTACTTTGACTGTTCTTGCCTCTGTGCCTCTGTTCCCGTTCCCTCTCCAGTTGCTGCTGCTGCTACTGTTGCTGCTGCTGCTACTGTTGCTGCTGCTACTGTTGCTGTTGCTGCTGCTGCTGCTGCTGATTTCTCGCCAGCTGGCAATTTGTGCAACGGAAATTGAGTGCTGCGAGTGTGCGTTTGCTGCCCGTTGGCCTGGCACTAATGATGGCAACAATTGCCTCGGCACAAAATATCCGTGCCAATATCCCTACTGAGTCCCATATTATCACGTTCCGTCACGTTCCGTCCCGTCCCGTTCTGTCCCCTCCGATAGCTGGTAACTGGTAGCAGCAGCGTCAACGCATTAGGCCAAACTGTTTGGCATTGGAGTGCCAACAGTGCGAGCTCATCATAATCAATGGCAATGGCATTGGCAAGGGCAATTCGCATATAACGTGACTTTCACTGGCTCCTAATTGGGCGCCCAGACTCAAAGCGAAGTCACCGCAACCTTTTTGAAGTAAGGCGCCAACCAGCTGACACCTATAACCATATTGGCCAACTTATGCTGAGCGAGCTATTAACCTTAATGCAAACGACGCTAAAATTTGATTGGTCATGAAACAGAAAGCTTCAGCTACGATATATATATATATATATATATATATATGTATATATGTGCATATGTGAGTTTATGTTTGCTAATTGGAAATAAATATTTTTGTCATATTCAATTATTTAATGGCCAAGTGTTGTTCTTTCATTAAAATTACCCTGCACAGCTAAAATATGTTAATAATAATAATCATTATTATTATTAGTTGATCAAATATTTCATAAAATATTTTTCGCTGTCTCAAACTCCTCAGCTGTGAATCTTTACCTGAGTTGGCGAGTCCCAACGGAATTCAAAATATATTGAAATGATAAAAAAATACAAAAAATATATACAGTGGCTCACACTTCATTTCAACCAATGTCATAGAAGAAAAGTAATTGCTCAATCCGATTTGCGTCGACGAAGCGCCGAATGATGTTATACACAGTTGAGTTGCTCGGACTGACCATTTCAGCTATTTGGCGATGTGAATATCCTTTTTGGAAGTGTTCCAGGATGAGTTTCCGTTGTGCAATGGTAGTCTGTTTGTCCATAGTCCTTGTTGGCTTATTGCACCCGAGATGCAGGATAAAACTAAGCTGACTACGAAGGATTGGTATATTTATACCGAAAATACTCAACTTTAGGTAAAATATCCGGGTTTTATGGCACCCAGGTGTCCACAATGTACCTGCTCCAAATGAAAACTACGCCTGGAAGTAGGCAACATTTATTTATAATTCTACCTAGCAGGAGGGGAAACCCCAGTGTATTGGGGTCATATATTCATTTTGGTGGTTAATATATATACCTACCATCGGTCTTTGGAATTTTTGAAAAATAATGAAAGATTAGCTTATGGCAGGCAATTACGTTTTTTCTGTGACATTGGTTGAAATGAAGTGTGACACACTGTATGTATATAATAAGAGATAAGCAAACATTAAACAACAATATATAATAATAATATAATTCAAGTTGAGCTAATAATAAATTGTTGCAACAACATAAATGTTGAGCTAAATAACTAAGCATAAAATGCATTCGGTTTTAGAGTCATTGGACAAAAGTTGGTTGCAGGACCCAATGCGAATTGCTGTTGCACGTGTCATTTGGGCTGCTAATCGCTTAAGCGTCGATGCAGGCGATTTATTTGATTTGACTTGAATGTGTATGAGTGTGTGTGTTGTTGTGTGTGTGTGTGTGTGTGTGTGTGTTGCGTTTAAGAAACTTTTGCCTGCTTGTTGTCGCCTGTGCAATACACAAATCATTTTCAGTTTGTACAATTTTTATGTCAACTTGTTAGTTATTTGTTTTTTTTTTTTTAGTTTGCCCTTTGCTGGTTAGCTCGCTGCTGCCTATACAATTTTTGTTTAGCTGGCTCACACACACACACACACACACACACACATAAAGTCACTTGCTTTCATAACCTTACACTCGCTATCACATACGACACACTTGCAATGCTGTTACTCGGCTGCACTTCCGGCCTTTCGACTGCGCTGCCATTGCCTGTTCAACCGTGCAGCTCTACACACACACACACACACACACAAATGCACATACGCACACATTCATAGTAGACAGTATCAGGCTCGGCAGTATATCCGGACTGTGTGTCGGGCATTGGACATTGCAGTTACCGGCAACAGCTAACATCGCACTGTGGCCTCAAGTCGATTGTAATTTTTCGAAATTTACATTAGCTTATTATCTGTCGATATGTCTGTATGAACTATCAGTCCTATATACCATACGTGGAACAATGTTAAGTTCAATTGAATCGATAACGTCCCTTTTTGCGTAATATAGATTAGCGTCGATTAGTTATTGCCGCAAGAGCCACAAGATAAAGTCTTACAATGTGGGACTATATCTGGTTATAACATTGATCAACTGGCGCAATTACACAAGGATTGGTTATGGTTAGGATTGGGAGATTTTTCTAAAACGTTTCGAGTTTTTTTCTGAGTGTACTTAAACTCATTTCTAGTTGCAATTGCTCATATCTCATAGTTAACTCTTCTCTTGCTCTCAGTTCTCAGCTTATGGTCATATTTATGTTTCTTCAATTTTAGTTTGGCATATTTGGTTTTTTTTTTCGGCTAGATCTTTGATAGTCTTTGGACACAGTGTGGCATTCTTGTTTGCGCCGTGTGGGATGTCAGGTTTTTCAGTTGCAAGCCATTGAAAAGTTCTCTGTTGCAACTGCAAATTATGTTGCATGGTGTGCTGATTGTTGGCGTTGTTGTTGTGATTGTTGCTGCTGCCAGTGCCTGATAATGGCACACAATGTTTATTTACTTGCTTTAACAATTTTTGCAGTTGTTGTTGTTGCTGTTGCTGTTGCTGCTGCTGCTGTTGCTGTTGCTGTTGCTGCTGTTGCTGCTGCTGTTCATTTTACTTTATTTTCCATTGCCTCGTCGTCGGCGTGTTGCATGCAGCATGCTGACAATGAGACACTTGAGTATTTGGCGCCTGATTGCTTGCTACACCCCGACGCGTCGGTGGCCAGTGTGCGACAGAGATAGCAAGCATGCCGCCACTACTATGTGGTGTCTCGCTCTCACGCAATGTTAGTCTGCTTTTTTGACTTTGACTTTACTTGTTTGTTGTCTCTCTGTATTAAGCACACACACCAGCATACACCCACATACACCCACACACATCCACACACACACGCGCTGTTTGTGCCTCAGCTCTGTGCTGTAAAGTGTCGAGTTGGATTTGCGTAATTTATGCTCTATTTGCTTTTCAGCTTCATTTCACTTTTTGCTACTGCCACTTTTCCAAAAGTAATTCAAGTCTTACACCCTCTACCAATGAACCTATGTGTGTGTGTCTGGGTGTACTTTTTACATTAGTTTGTGCTTTGCCGTCTTCTGGGCTTAAGGTCTACCATAATGTCACCTGTACCACAAATAAAAAGTTTTTTATGGTGCTCAATTTCAAATCAAAAGCAAGTCGGACTGATCTAGAGACTAGCTAAGTTCTTCTGACTAGCAGATACACTCTATCCAGGTCTTTGCCCCATATGTTGCAAGAACAAACTTAATTTTTATATGAGTTGAGGAGTTGAGCTGCGTAAACCCAAAGTTTAAAAATCAAAAGTTTTTCTTTTATGCAAATATATATGTATATAAAAGTCGAGAACCTGTTCATACTCTGAAACCGAAGATATCATAGTGTCTCTGTAATTAAATTGATAATATACACATATCTTCAAAAATTTGTAGGTTACAGTCACCAAACTAGCTGATAACCTCCTTCAATGATCAGCATATACATTGCCCCCAGTAACTTTGGCCATAGAATTCTAAAGAGATCGATAACGTATTGGATACAAGCCAATACGTCTGTTGGTTTAAATCGGAAAAACCATTTATCTGCCACATTTTTGAAAGATATGGAATTAATAGTAACACCCTGCAACTGCAACGGGTGCAATATTTAATGTTAATAGTAATAATCAATATTAAATATAAATAATTGAATGGCACATTTTGGTTTTGGCCAGTCGAAGCGATCGTCGGTGTTTCGGCTTCTATTTGCGAATCTCACATTGATTGACGGCGATTTTTGCACCCTCAAACATCTGAAAAAGCAAATTTGTTAGTCACTTGCAACAAACAACCTGATTTCACTTACAGTAGCGGACACAATTTCGGATCGCACTGGATGCCAGTCCATTGCGGTTATCTTATGTTCTCCCACATAATACCTCTCAACTGGTGTGTACGTAAGTATGTCATGAACTGTATAGAAATAATAAAATATTTATCTTATTTGTATTTATGTTTTTAAGAAAATGCAACTCACTCTCGATATGTCGGTGCACACAGGCATAAATGAATCGCTGTCCAGTTTGCCCCAAGGGCGAGAATTTGGCGCAATAATGGTGGGAATCATTCTTTGGTTTGTTCTTCGGCACTATCGAATGTATACTCCCTGCAAGCAGTCAATAAAAAATAATTAAGTATTCAGGTATAAGTGAGGAGAACATGTTGCATGAATATACAGTTCGCTGATGCTGGAAACAGAAACAAAATCGTCCAGATTTGAAGCATTACATATAAATGTTCTAAAATCTCACATATACAAGCATTTAAGATAGGTTTATAAATAATAACATATATACAAAATAATTTGAAGCTTACGATTTGACGGGAATGCAATATAAGTTTTACTTATAAGAAATATTCTCAATATTTTAGCAAAATCGAAAAATGGATTTCTAATCTTAATTTTTAAATTTTTTGAGTGAGGTAACAGATATAACAGTACATGAGATATATGCCGACTCAGGCATGCTGATGCAGATCAGGCACTTACTGTCGGTTTTTCTTATGTCCCAGATATAACTTTCCATATTCATGGTACTGGATAAGAGATGGTTGCCATCGTTGCGCGGATCAAGGTATGTAATGTATTGCCCATTTGCGAGTACTAAATGGGAGTCCGGTGAGCGCCGGTCGATCACCTTCATGAAACCATCTGCGTAGCCGACGACGAACACATTTGCATCGTTGCTGCTCATAAAGCAGATAGTTGTCTGTTGGGTGGCATGCGGCTTGTAGTGCATCACTTGGACACCTGACTGAATATCTATCACAGAGATATCGCCAAATGTGTTGCCACACACGATTTCGTCACCCATCGGCGAGAAGCGCAGCACTGTGATGTCCCCTGGCATTTTGAACCACTGGCCATCTTTCTGAGAGCCATCGATTGACATCAAGCACACTGTGAGAAAATGTACATTCTTAAGAAATTGAAATCAAATATATAATGCACAAATATCTTACAGTCCAAATGGGGTGCGTAGGCGAAGTGCTTGTTATTTGGGCTGAAATCAGCAGCTCTGATGAAAGCATTAGTTTGGCATTCGTTTACTACCTGGATTTCATTTGTCAGACGGTAGGCATTTGGCCCCTTGGAAACATCGTAGATTTCCACCAGACCATCTGAAATTCATCAAATAAACACCATAACATACAGATAATATGTACAAATTGGATGTTCAAATTATACTTTTAACTATTGCTTACTGACCAAAGTTAACGATTTGCATTTGGCTGCCACTCTTGTTGAATTTGGCGACCCTATATATATTCGCCGGCGAGAAAGATTTTTCCAACACAGTGTTCGGAAGATGTTGATTCCACAAGTAGCGCCGCTTACTTGGCAACAATGAGTAGGCGTCGCCGCCGCGAGAGGAGGCAACTCCATTTTCGCGTTGCTGCAACGCCTTCGACAGATTGAAGCAACCGTCTTCGGGCGCGTAGTTGAGCTGCTTTATTTCCAGGTAAAGTTGGCTTGCCTGCAAATGATAATTGGCCAAATGCTGATCACGGCTGAAAAGAGGGACTCGCTAATTGTGCGCTCACTTGAAATTGTTTGTCAACGCTTGTCCTGGGAAAATCCATCGTAAAATTCAATTTATTGCGAAAACTGATCAAAGAAAATGAATTTCGCGAAATTTTCAGTCTTTCTGATTTGACACTTCAATTTGGTGGCAACGTTGCTGAGATTGTTTGTGTTGCAAATGTAACCATAATACAATGTAACAGTCCGGCAACTATGCGAATGTAATATAACGATCTGGCAACTCTGATCGTTCGTCAAAATGAATTTCATCATGGCATGTAAAAAGCACTTCGTTTTAGACCGCCAAATAAAAATCCAACAGAAACGATAAAGTGTTACGCGTCGGTTTGTCCGCATGGGGCAGCTCCGGCCAGCCAGTGCTCAGTTAGGGGCCCCTGCCCGCCGACCGCACAATAAACGAGACTACACAAAATCTACACATCCCTAAAAACAGCTGTTCTAACGGACAGTGGCAATTCAAAACACAAAACAAAAAAAACGACTTTACTCCCGGCTTCCAACGGCGGCTTCGGCGGCTGTTACTGCCGTAGCGCTCCCGCCCTTCCTTTGGGGGTAATTAAATAATCTGGGCCCCCACCCTTTATTATCTTCAAATCACATTACTTATACTAACTTCCCTTTTGGAGCTCCCCCAGACTGATCTTGATTTTTGCTTGAGCTACATCGCTCAGCCTCTTCCCTGACTTTTGTTTGCCCTTCAACATTTTCTCTCATTCTTTTGCCTCTCTCGGATAATACTCCGTTATGTTGAAGCTTTTGGGCCCACGCTCTCTTTTGAACCTGGGGCTACCACTTGTTTTCGCTGTGGGCAGCCCCAAATATCGATAGCATCGGCCCCGCTGCAACAAAAGTATCGTCTTCTTATTTACTTAACGCTGAAGTTTGGCGAAAGCACTGCACGTGGCAGATATGAATAGCTTGTACAACCTTTTGTTGCACAGCACCTTTTTTGTACAACAACAATTTTTGTGATTCTTCCGATAAGTTTTTGAGTGCTCATTTTGTTCCTCTTTTCTTTTTTTTTTTGGAAATCGAGCAGGTTAGGAACAAGTGCAAATTTATCGAATTGCAACCCTGAAAGCAAATGTCGGCAATTAGCTCAGATGTAACAAATAAAAATACTGTAGTCGAGTGAGATCGAGATGGCAACGTTGCTGAGTTTGTTTGGCAAAAGCACTGCACATGGCAGATATACATATATAGCACCGATTTTTCTGATACTTCCAATAAGTTTTTGAGTGCTCATTTTGTTAGCCTTATCTTTTTTTTTTGGAAATTGAGCAGGTTAGGCACATGTTCAAAACTCAGATCTATGGATAATTTGTCAGTCACATTTATCGAATTGCATCGAGTGAGATCGAGGACAGCATTCTCACCTTTGTTGTTCTAGTCAACGAAAATATGAAAAAATCCTTATATACATACGTTTTTCCTACCTAGTTGAATGTTCTGGCAGAGTATTCTGTGCTAATAAATCGGCTCGACTTTACGCCAACTTGGGCTCTAAATCCCTGCTCGAGGACTGGAAGTGAGTTCTACTTCAATTGCTGGTGCTCTGCACCGCTTTGTTTGTTGCATTATTTGCGTAACATTGCTCAATGTGAGAACTCAATAAATTTTCCTTACATTGGTGGCTGTGTGAGCCAATTTCAACAGGCGATTAGCTGCCAGGCGGCCGTAGGCAGATTGAGAGCTCTGGCAATAACTACTGAGTGAGCTTTCCAATTTGTCTTTGGCTTCGGTTCTTTCCACACCTTATCATCGTTGCCAGTGGCAGCAACACACCTTGTGCAACAGTTGAGCACCTCGGGGCAAATTGAATGGCCAGCAGTAGCACACGTGAGTTGAGCCTGTTGCCAGCTGCCTGCTGGCCTGCTGGCCTGCTGCTCTCCACAGTGGGAGCTGGAGCTGACACTGTGGGTGGGCCACTGGTCTAAACTTGGGTGGCACTCTAATAGGTTTTACATAACACACACGTTGCAAATAAATCTAAATGCAACAGTAGCAGCAACAGCAGCAATGTCGGCAACGTCCGGAAACTTCATGAAAAATCCTTTAGCAAATAAAATTTACATAGACCGCTCACCAATGTAAATATATATATACATACATACATATATCTATATATATATATATGTACATATATATATATAAACACACACATACACACGTGTACGTTTTTCTGTGAATTTATATGAAAATTTATTGAGTTTTCGTGTTAACCATGCATAATTAAGTTTTGCCAGCTGTCGAGTGATGCAGGGGTTAGGTCGTAGGACTTTGACTGGAATCTATTGGTATAAGCCGAAAAGTTTTTGCATTTATATACCCTGCTAGCCCGGCTGCATCAGTGGACATGCCGGCATCCAGATATTAGTATGTATTTATAAATCAAACGATCGATTTGCCATTTTGAGCCATCATTTAATCATGTTACTTACGCTCATTTTGTCTGGCTGAAAGTGGCTACATTGAATTTGATATACCCTTTGCTGGCTGCAGGTGAAGTTTACTACATTTATACTCCGATTGGGATCTAATATGTTAAAGAGGATAGGAGCCTGGCAGCGTACAAGTTAAAGTAATGCTGAAACATAATAAGTTGAGGACACATGTTTTCCAGGGTATTTCGATAGTGTATCGTTTGGTGTTGATTGCGTGCTTGCCACTCTCTAGTGCTGTATAATTTGTGGGGCGTTAAAGATAGGCTTTGCCTTTATTTACGATGGCAGTGTATGAGCCTCAAGTAGCCCCAATCCTTCTATTAATTCTAGAACACTTTTCTCTGTTCTCGCTTAGTCTCTCTCTCTGTCTTTGTCATTGTCCTTGGCTGTCTGCCTCTGGTTCGCTTGGGGGCTCTTTGCTGGGGAGAAATTGGTTTAGCGGCGAAACGGTATTTATGCGTTCGAAGGCGCTGAGCGTTATGGGAAATCAAGTTATTTGACTGCTGTTCGAATTATTATTCCTGATTGCATTTATTTGCTTTATTTCTCGCACGGAACTTCATCCATAATGCACGCAACTTGCCAGACGAAACGGCGCTCTGCAGTATCCAGACTCCTGACTCCAGACTCCTGACTCCAGACTCCTGACTCCAGACTCCTGGCTCCTGGCTCAGGCATCCTATTGCGCCTTCCCTTTACACCACTTACTGTCGAGTCCTTTCACGTCTGTGTCTTCCATGCTGTCGCCCATCGAGTCTCGTGCGCCCTTTTTGTTGCTTAAGTGAAATGCATAAAAATCAAATAATTTTCCTGTTCTTCATTTGCTTTACTTTGCTCTGCTCAACTCTGAGGACCCGCCTTGTTCCTTCGACCTCTCGTTCACCTAACCTTCCCTCTGCTGACTGCTCCTCTTTTTTCACATATATATATATTTTTTTTGCTTAAATATATAAATATATACTTTGCAGCCGGCAGCCGGCAGGCGTCTCCGGCTTGCTCTTATGCTCTTTAGGCTCCTCTGGCTGCACTTGCAACTGGCAGCCAGCATTTGAAATGTTAAAAGTAATTTCCTCGACTATAGTTGATAGCCAGCACGCTGGCATCTGCTTGCCTCCCTTTTCTCTTCACTTTACACTCTTCTCCCCGCTCACAACTGTCTGCCCACTGCCATTGCTCTCCACTATCGAGTCTCCGCTTCAACTCTTGGTCCTCGAGCAGCTATTGGACCTGATGTCGTCTTGGGGTGCAGCTTTAAACTATACAACCCAATTTCCAAGTAGCTTACTAGCTTCTCCCAGTTGCGTCAAGGTAATTGAATGTCATAAGATCCCCTCTTATACTCACACTCATATTCACAGTGTGAAGAGGGTGTGAAGAGGGTGTGAAGAGGGTGTTCACACCCACACCCAAACCCATACCCATATTCTTACTTGCATGCAGCTACAAAGCAAACAGTCAAGTGATGTGCCTTAAAACATTATTCTCATGGAAAGTGCTCATCAAGCTTCATTATACATTGTTTCACAAATTTTTCAATTTGTGTTCTGCAAAAAAAAGATGGTAAAATGTGTGTATAAAATTCAAAGAGTGTGCGTGTTTTTTAAGTACTTGCGATCCACATTATTTGAATATATTCGCATCAATTTTTGGCCGTGCAATCGTCGATCGGTTGAAAGCAATTTTATTATATTCTTGCCTCTACGACTGATAATATAAAAAGAATGAAAAAAATACAAATTATATATCATTAATATAGGAGAAATAAAAAAAAACTTTTTATCTGCAAGTAATACTCCCAGCTTTTAGTCCACAAGAAACAGGGTATTCAGCTATACAATACACGTGTACATACAGTGTGTCACACTTCATTTCAACCAATGTCAAAGAAAAAACGTAATTGCCTGCCATAAGCTAACCATTCATTATTTTTCAAAAATTCCAAAGACCGATGGTAGGTACATATATTAACCACCAAAATGAATATATGACACCAATACACTGGGGTTTCCCCACCTGCTAGGTAGAATTATAAATAAATGTTGCCTACTTCCAGGCGTAGTTTTCATTTGGAGCAGGTACATTGTGGACACCTGGGTGCCATAAAACCCGGATTTTTTACCTAAAGTTGAGTATTTTCGGTATAAATATACCAATCCTTCGTAGTCAGTTTAGTTTTATCCTGCATCTCGGGTGCAATAAGCCAAAAAGGACTATGGACAAACAGACTACCATTGCACAACGGAAACTCATCCTGGAACACTTCCAAAAAGGATATTCACTTCGCCAAATAGCTGAAATGGTCAGTCTGAGCAACTCAACTGTGTATAACATCATTCGGCGCTTCGAATTGAGCAATTACTTTTGTTCTATGACATTGGTTGAAATGAAGTGTGACCCACTGTATGTACATATGTACATATGTATGTACAAATAGATAATATTTATGTTACATTATTGGCACCGAGCAGAATCCAGTTGTTTTGCTCTTTTTGTGTATTACATTTCGATACAAATTGTAAAGCAGCAGCATCACTGATAACAATGTAACTTGCAACAAAATGCAATGGCGCAATTTTGCTGCATTCTCTTGCGAGTGGCATTTCCATTGCATTGTCAATTGTTGGTTCCATTTTAGTTATATTTGATGTGCTAGAATCGATTATTATATTTTCGATTCTGATTCCGCTTTTATTCCTGTTGCTGTTCATCATTTTGCACTTAACTGTTTTTTAAGTGGCACACAATTTTCAATTTATTGTTGCACTCGTTAATTACACTTTGATGCCGCGTGTCCTGTTAGGACAGTGTGACCGTCCCTCGAAAATTGAAATATAACCAAATAGCGAATAGCGAATAGCTTCGTCTAAGCAGAGACCCAGCCGCAATTTATGGGTATGCATCCGAGCAGGTAAAGAATTATTCCAAGTGTGCGAAAATAGCAGCAATATCGTGTGCAAGTGGCACGCATTCTCTGTCCTTGTCTTTTCGTGTGCGGCCTGTCACTCGATTTTTAATTTATTAGTTTTTCGGCTTGATGACGATGCACAAATTCCATAAAGTAGGGTTGTATAACAGTATAACAGATCGCAAAATGTATGGTGCAGAGCGGGGCTGGAGCAAATCTGCAAATCTGTTTGTATTTGCACTAGAATTATATATGATAATTTATTTTTGTGTTTCTTCTTCTTATGTTGGCTTTTATTTTTATTTATTTATTTATTTTTTATATTTGTATTTTTATAGTTAATTAAATTTTAAATGAATGTTTGTAACTTCCTTGCATTCTGTTGCGCCACATCATTTCTCTGAAAGTCAAATGCAATTTTTGCTAAGCAGAACTGGCAGGAAGTCATTTCAAATGTGCTTCCGGTGTTCACTGCAGTCGTGTGATTATCAAAACTACTTCTGAATATTGTATATCACATCACTTTCAGTATGTGAAATACATTTGTTATAAATTTGGAAAATAGTTGAATGGATTTTGATCCTTTAGCTTCAAATGATTATTATTTAAATTGATCAAAGTCGCTTATAATATTTGTGCTAATTGACATTTAATAGAATTTGACAGTTGCTGCCCTTCAATAGTTTTCATTATGTTGCTTGCCGCCTTGTAAATGGTTGCACGTACATAGACCGACAACTATTGTTGAGTTCGTATTTGAAATTTGTTTAATAAGGCCCTTCAGGAACTGAAGAGTTCATCCCAATTGCAGCTACGGTTAGTTGCTGCTACTTATGGTAACTGTTATTAGACCTTTGTCCGGACCCCTAATGGTGCACTTGAAACCGAATTGTCTCTTGCCCCTTTGCTGTTTGCTGCTTGTCGATTGTCCCTTTTCCTTTTCCTTTTCCTTTTCAAGTCGCAAGTCAGTGCTAGACGCCATTTAAAACTATGCAAAGGCTTTCGAGCCGCACGCGTCGTCTGCGCAGTGTCAAGTGCCTCTTTCTGCATTCCTTTTATGTTTGCCTCTGTGTGTGTGTGGGTGTAAGTGGAGCTATGCTTGAGGGTTGGGCTTAACTTGGTTTAGCTCGCTGCATAATTTGTGGCATTTGGCTCGGCTTGTCATACGGCAAATCGAAATGTTATTTATATGCTGTACGTGTTTGCGACCGCCAAGCAGCAGCAGCAGCAGGAGCTGATGACGACAAATGCGACAGCAATAACAACAACAACAACAACAACAGCGAAGACGAGCACGAGGACGAGGACGTGCACGGCTTATCGCTGTGTGGGCGAACTGTTCCTCTCCTCTCAACATCTCGCCAAGAATATGCACTCAACTAAATTCCGGCTGTTCTTCATTTTCAAGTTTAGCTTGTTCGATTTGCATTTGGGTTCATTCCAAGAGATATCGACGATTCGAAAACCGTTTGGCGTCGCTATCTACGTATATCCACACAAAATATATGCTTTGCTTCTGGGCAAATTGTGGTTTTACTGAGAAATTAATTATGTTGGCTCGGCACAGGCACAGGCTAGGCTCACTCGAACTCGCAGCACTTAATTGTGAGCAGGCAACCTTTGTTTCTGGAAAGCTTCTTATACAGTCGACTGATTTCCAATTCAATTACAGCTGCTACCTCACCTTGAGCCTGAAGTCGCGTTCTGAACTGGTTGTGAGCTGATAAGCACAACAGCAGTCTCCATATGAGAAATGTCTTGACTTCAATCTCGAAAGTTCTTTTTTGCTATAATTGTTCATTTCTATTTGAATCCTAATCCATAATTATTCCCTTTTCAGTTTGTAATTATATTTTCAGCTTAGATTTGAATATTTCTCTAATCATCTGAGATTTGTGATTTGCATATAGTCTCGTAACCAAATAAATAGCATAAATGAGAACAGATTTTGATCTTGACATACTCCTTCTGGCTTGCTGCTTGTGTAAGGCTCATTAAGTAGCGAAAATGCTTACCTGCTAACATCATCATCATCATCATCATCATCATCATCATCATCAGCAGCAGCAGCAGCAGTTACTTTAAAACTATGCTCTGGCTATGGCTTACTCACCTGTCATAGGGTGTGGCAGTGTGGGTGCCTGTTGATTAGAGCATCCCAGCCACTGGGCCCATCCATGTGGCTGCCACTGTTTGAGGGTTGCTTTACTCTGTTCGCTCCTCTGGCATGCAATAAAAATGCATAGTTATTGATGCAAAACTTGCCTGCAACGACAACGACACAGGCTCTTCGCCATGAATTGGCTTTATTCACGACAACAGCAGCAACAGCAGCATCTGCAATCGACAACCAACAACCAACAACAACAATTGACGACCGACAACCGACAACAACAACTAACATCCACACCTGCTGTTGGTTCATTTTGCAGCTGGTTGCTGCTTTTAGCCATGTTTTAAGTTGGTAATGAGATCGCAGTGGCCGCGATGTTTGAGCCACAGAGTTGCATAATAAATATGCAAACTTTGTGGCAAGTGGCAGCTGACGTCGCCAATCAATGCGCAAAATCACAAGCAAGAAATTTTAGCCAGCGACGACTCAAAAAAAAAAAAAACAGCAGCAACAACTGCAAGTGGAGGAGCACTTGGAGCCAAAGTAGGCTTAGGAGGAGGAGGAAGAGGAGGAGGAAGAGGACCAGAAGCCAGAAGCCAAAAGTCGAAAGTGGCGCCCGCAGCAGCCATCACCATCACGTGGCTGCCACTTGACTTTAGCGTCCTTGTCACAATGGCAACACAAAGACACACAGACACACACGCATCATGTGGCAGACAAAGAGCGAGCGAGCGAGAGAGAGAGAGAGAGAGAGAGAGGACTGTGACTCGTTTTCATTTCTATTTCTATTTCTATTTCGAACTTGCACTTCATCGTCAACGGGCCATCAATGGCAACGTGTCGCATTACTCAACATGGCTACGTGACTTAAATGCCATGGCGGCATCTCTGACGCCAACTGCTGATGCGGGTGTCCCCGCATGTAGCCAGTGTGGATGGGGTGCGGGTGCGAGCATTGCCATTGTGCGGTCTCACACTCCTCAGACGCTGTCCTGCGCTTCTGGCCAGGACATAAAGCTCGCGCTACATTACGTAATGAATGGAAAAGTCCAACACTTGACGTTCAAGCAGCTCAACTTAGCAATGCAGAGAGCACAAAAAAAAATAAAATAAAAGTGTGTGTGTGTAGGTGTGTGTGCAGGTGGCTCATCCAACTGAAGGGGGCCCGACTTGGAGATGGGCACGTGACATCAAAACATAAACAAAAAACAAACCGAAAGAACCGTTGAAAGGTATGTATCTTTGGGCTGGCGACGACTTAATACCCTGACAGACCTATTAATTAATTAAATAATTCATGAAATTTGCCACAATGTTCGCCCTGCGACATAATATGTCAAGGTTAAGTAGATTTATATATTGTTATCTAAATTGGTATCAATGTGAATTTATATCTTAAGAATTATTTGCTTGGGCTTTCAGCGATTGATATGACCTTTGCCATAAACTTCTTCTAGATATATGTAAGATAAGCTGAGAAACCAACTTCGACAGTTAAAGTTATTCAATCAAGTTGGTAAATCATATTGGTAAATCCATATATAATCACAATATGCACACAAGCATACGAATCAAAATACAGCAAGTCCTTAATTGTATTGAAATGACATCTTTCTATGATCAATCTGCAAGGATAAACTGCAAAAAGGAAATGCATCGTTAACAAAACTCACGTTTGACCAAACAGCACAGCAATGGTATTCTAATTATGAGTATCTCTTGGCACGTGTCTGGCAACAGGGTGGCATTCGATGGAGATGAGCTCGTGATGGACTCAAGGTGATTCTCATATGCATGCTTAAGATTGCGAGCGCATAATTCGTCCTCGAATGAATCTCTCAGTTCTCAAATTGTATTTATTTTCTTATTAATTGTTATGTTATGAAATATTAGTGGTGAATTTGGGAATATGATTTTTGTTTAAATTAAAAGTATTCTTTTTCTGAGGTTAGAAATTAGATAAAATTCAAATTCTCAGTATTTTGATGGTCCCTTTCAGATTGCCTTCGATTCTTTGGATCACTCCTCGACTCCAGTCTCCGCACACGCTTTGCTCTTAGTTTACATATTCATTTTATTTATGTCTTATTACAAAAAGCAGTTGCTATATAGCGATATATAGCGAACGCACGCAAGCACGCACGCACGCACGCACGCACGCACGCACGCACGCACGCACGCACGCCGGCAAGCAGCACTTTGTAAGGCAAAAGTTTTTTGCACTTTTCATTGCATTCTTTTTAGCTTGACGCAAGCAGCTGTTGCTCCGCAAAAGTTGCTGAAGTTGTTGGTTGTCCTGGTTGTCCTGTGTGTGCTCTATAACTAATCCTATTTACCGGATGTTGTCATATCACGCGCGCGTCATTTGACCCACACACACACACACACACACAGACTAGGTGGATACATCTCACGTCTCTGTCTCAATGGCATTTGGCTGGTTGGCTTGACCATCTGCGGATCCTGCCACGTTCATTGCCACTGTCAACATCTTGTGGCCAGCAGCGACACGTAGACACGTTAACTGTCGAGTGTGTTTACTGTGGACACTGGACAGCGGACATTGGATTGGACAGTGTGGCAAGCCTTTGGATCGAGCTGCCAACGTTCTGGGCCCAATGACCACAATTTGCATTGGCGCCTGTCAAACGCAGCGAGTCGGCTGCCAATTTATGAAAGCGGCCCTTAGCCCGATGCCCTTCACGCCGTTTGTTATGCAATAATTTATACATTTTTTAAGCACAATAAAAATTGAATTAAATATAAATCAAAGCGCGCGCGGTCAAACAATGACAACCAAAAAGGAGTAAAAATTGCAACAACAAAACAATATCAAAAAAACATGAAAACAAGTCAAAGTGAAAAGGAATAAAGCTGCATTTACTCTCGCACTGCAGACATGCTGGGACAAGTGGTAGATTGGGGGGTGTGGGTGTGGCAGGGGTGTGATCAAAGTTTTTAACTTTTGCAACCGCAAAAATTGTCACATGTTTGCGAAGCGCGGCTTGACCCTTGGCCAAACCTCGCCGCCGCACGCTGCTGCCCCAAAATTGGCCACAGACCAGCAAGTGCCAAAAACGTTTCCAGCGAGCAACACCAGCAACAACGAGAGCAACGAGAACACAAAAACAAACAAAAACAACAACAATAGCAACAGTGTTTTTAAATTGTTGCCACTCGTTGAACAAGCACCACTGAACAAGAACCACCGAGCGTACCCACTCGACACCATTCGAAACGCCTCCAACCATCGATGTTGGCCACGTTGTCTTTTTATTGAACTCCTCGCCAGCGAGTCACAAAAAACTCCACACAGTTCTTTTTCCACATTGTTTGTTTTCTATTATTATTTGTATTTATTTTGAAGTTGACGTTCTGCAAATCGTTTTAGCCCATTTGAAATGGCGACCATGCAAGTTAACAGATAAATTTTATTTCCTATTTCATTTCTTTCAATTCGATTTAAAATTGCAGCTGGAAACTGTTATACAAATTACGTTTTATTGAAATGATGAAAAATGATGAGTAATTGTGGCAAGTAAATATTAAAACGTGTCCATTCAGTGCATAAATTGATGCTGCAACAGAGAGTAAAAAGTCCTCTTTGTGTCATGCAAATCACGCACTGAGCTGAGCGAAAGTGAAGAGTGGATTTTTTTGGGAATGCGATTGCAGTGTTTGTTGTGCAAATGCGTTTCAATGAGCAGCATCTGCAGAAGGCATCAGTGGCAGCAGCAGCAGCAGCAACAGCAGCCGCAGCAGCAGCAGCAGCAACAGCAGCCGCAGCAGCAGCAGCAGCAGCAGCAGCAGCAACAGCAGCAGCAGCAGGAACAGCAGCAGCAGCAACAGCAGCAGCAGCAGCAACAGCAGCAGCAGCAGCAACAGCAGCAGCAGCAACAGCAGCAGCAACGACCGCTACGAGCTACGGTCTGTCCTGGTCGTGAATTCACAGTGCTGCGTCCTGCGTCCTGCAAACCGTTTCCTCGGCCTGCTCGTTGCATAAAAGTCATATCCATTGCGTGTTTTTGTCGCGTTTTTTCAAGCGTGCTGTAATTTTTTTATGCGCTGATTCTCGCACTCACAGTCAGCACTCCTCCAGCACCCCCTTCTACCCCTTCTACCCCCGTCGCCCTGTGTGTCCCGGCTAGACGCATAAATATTCTGATTTGGCAAAAATTATATGCCCGTACGTGCTGCTGTACTTTCAGCTGGCGCTCCCGCTGCCCACCAACCGATCCTTTGTTTCAATCGCCCCTCGCCAGACAACCAAAAAGCCAAACAGCCAGGCAGCCAGGCAGGCAGGCAGGCAACCAACCAGGCCGTCCTCTTGTCCTGTTGTCCTCTGCTCCCGTTGTCCTCTTGTCCAGCTGGCTCGATAATTTTTCGTCGCTATCGAGGCTTGGACATGGTCGTTGTGTGCGGGCCAACTGCACTCAGAGCAAAATATGACCAAGTACTTCAAAAAAAAATGTAAATTTTCTTTTTTTTCTTTTTACATAAATTGACAAGAAAACAAAAGTTGCTTAAAATAAGCAACACTTGGAAAATGCGATGCTAACTGAAATTGAATTCAATAGGGACATGCTTCAGTTCTGAACACTATAAGGACACAAATATGAACAATAGAGATTGAACATAGTTCAGCGACATATAAAACAAATAAAGTTTTGAGGATTGCACAAAAACAATAAAAAAAAGAAGAAAACAAATTCAAAATCGAAATCGAAATATGAAAGAGAGATTTCAAATGTCGTGCCATATATTATATATATTATATATATTTTGTACGAGTGTGCCAGCAGGCCCCTTGCTGTTGTTGCTGTTGTTGTTGTTGTTGCTGCTTTATGACAGCGCATAATTTACAAATGGGCCAAAAGCCTGTTGCATAAATTTAAAAATCGCTCGCGCTCTCTCTCTCTGTGGGTGAGCGGTGTAAAGTGGGTGGCTGGTGGGTTAGTGGGTTGCTGGGTTGTTGGGTTGTTGGGTTGTCGGTTGGTTGGCAGCGACGTCAAGCGGCGCTTTATTCGTTCAAGTCGCTTAAGGCCGCAACTTGAGTTCGAGTTGGGTTTCATTTGCATGTCGCCTGTGTCGGTCGATGTACTCGGCGTGGGCGTCTTATCGCTGCCCTCATTGCTTCTGTCGGCTTGTCGCCTTTTGACGCTTTTCCTAGTCGCTTTTCGCTTTTCGCTTTTCGTTTTTCGCTATTCCCAATTCGCTTCTTTTATTTTTGGGCCCGACAACTCTTTTATCTTGTGCAAAGCCCAAGCGACTTTTAAGTTGAAGTTTGTTGTGGACACACTACAATGGACGCAACACGGATTTATGGCGATTAAAAAGCACACCTTATGCAACCTGCAACAGAAGTGTGTAATTTATATGCTAAACCGTGCACATACATATATTTACTGTCGCCCAATTTATATGCAGTCTACAAACAAATGTATATATTTAAATAGTCACAATTCAGTTTTTGAAACACTGAAATCATTTTTGGTATTTGATTTCAAACAACCAAAAAAGTCTTCCATTTGCATCTCCATGCAAACAACTTAAGTGTAATCCGGAATCATTTGATTGGCTTTTGCTGAACCATCCCAAATATTGAGCTATGCAATTAAAATTGTTTCAATTTTATCGTATGTCCAGTCACATTCCATGGTATCCCTCCCCATCCCATCTCATCCCATCCCCTCCCATCGCATCCCATTCTATCCCCCCCTTCAAGCACCTCGAATTTCTGGCGTTGCTTTTGCATTATTAATAATTTTTTAGAGCTTGAAAGTTTTGCCAAAGATTTTCTATTTGGCTTGGCGTCGCCATCTCCCTATCCGAACTTCGCTCGCAGCGCATCCTTTTCTCTGTGATTTATTTTTCTCGATGATTTATGTATGTAAGCCCCGGCCGTTGCCGCCATGCCCCCATCCCTGTCTGCCACCCTCAATTGATGGCGTTTGCCTTTGCTTGCTTAAGATGCTCCACTTGATAGGCGGCGCCTTCCATCCATCCACCTCCTGCCCAAGACCCCTTCTCTGGCTTGGCTTGAGCTCTGCATCATTTGTAGTCTCGAGATTTGCTGGCATATGGAATGTGCGATGTTTTGCTAATAACTTTGGGGACACGACCAACAAATTTGCAATAAATTCGATAAAATGTTTCAGTTCTCTTGCTTCTCTTGTTATCCTTGTCATCTTAATCCTGGTGCATAATTTGCTGCGTATTTTTTAAATGGGTTAAATAACCTTTTACAAGTAATCTCAATGCAATGTGGGGCCGTTGGCTCTCCAAAAAGGACACACACACACACAGCTGTCGGTTGCGTGTGGGTCAGTATCAGTTTCAATAGTTTACCCTCTCCAGTTGTACCTAAAAGCACACTCAGAAAAAATATACACTGAAATCAAGAAACTGTATTTGAAAATTAAGAAAATCGTTTCGATAACCTCAAATCTTTTCAGTTATGTATCGGTAATAATAATAAGTAATATATTATATCAACAATCTGAACAATAATAAATCGAATAATTCGATACATATTTAACTTATTTTGGTTCTATTCGGAATAGAGCATAATTTTTGAATTGTTCATATGTATTTTTTTAACCCAACTTCAGCCCTAGCCCCTGGCCCTGCCCCTGCCCCTGCCCCTGCCGCAAACAAAACGCTGTCAGTGTTTGGCTGCTTCCGCCATTGTCGCGCTTATCAACAGCATAATTTGTCTTGGCGTGTGCCGCAGTTGAACCCTCTCCCCTCCCTCCATCCACTATCTCTCTCTCTCTCTCTCTCCCTTTCTGTCTGTCTGTCTGTCTGTCTGTCTGTGTGTCTGTCGCTGTTGCCTTGTCGCATCCCTTGGGCCAATTGTTATTATTGTTGTCGTTGTTTTTCTCACGCTTCAGCCATAACAAAAACATCGTTTTGTGGCTGCTGCTCCTTTCAAGTGCCCCCCTCCCCCCAAACACACACACACACACACACACACACACACACACACCCGTGCTGCTCCTGCTGCTCGTGGCACACGCCTCTGTCGTACATCTTAACCACATCACATATGCATTCGCAAATTGGCTGGCAGGTTGCTGTTGCTGCAACTGCAACTGCAACAGCTTCGACTGCTTTCCTTTCTTTTCTCACTGGGATTTTCGATGGGGGGGCAGGGCAAGGGGAAAGCATGGTGCTATACATCTGCTGCTGGATGCCGCCAAAGCAGCCAAGTCAAACAAATTGATCCACTTGTAGCAAACGAAACTCAATTACGGTCCGCCGGGCAATCAAATGCAAATCAGTAGGAAAATTCTATTTGCAGCTCAAACTCAATTGCAATATAAAATAAAAATGTGCGAATTGCATCAGGGCCACGAATATGAATCCGGCTAAAACTAAATCAAAATATTACAAATAAAACAAAAATGTTGAACAAAATACATAAATATCCATCCATCGAAGTCTGCTAAGACTGGGCAAAGGGCTCGGTTGAGCACCTTCCAACTTCTTTCCGATGTTCCGCTGGATTCATTCAACTGCATTTCCCTCTCAAGCCATGTTGTGCATTTCCCTCTCAAGCCATGTTATGCCTAAAGTTGTAACTTATTTCCGATTCTTTGGAACTGTTCGTTGCATTAATGGCCAAGATAGTGTTACCTGTTGTAAACTTTTCGACCATAGTCCTTTCCATATTTAAGCGGAGTCAAACGTTTGATTAGCAATCAGGCAAAGTTTTTAATATCAGTAGCTGCCACATTTTACGCTTGGCCTAATTACAGCCATGCTACGCAGCCTGCCACTCGAACCGAACCCGTCGAGTCTGCCACTGCAACTGGATCGAAAGTTTTAGCTTAAAGTTTTCCACTTGCTTTGCGCTTGGCAAATGCCTAATTGCTCTCGACATTTGGTTGAATCAAATTGCATTAAGATAATTGCCACAGTTATAGACATCGACAGATATATATATATATATATATATGTATCTAGATATATATATATGTAAATATATATATATATATATATCACACAGCGCTTTCTGCCCATTTTGTGCTTTGTCATTGTTGCGTTGTCACTGCAGTTGTGTTTTTCCTTTCTCCCTCTCTCTCTCTCTCTCTCTCTCTCTCTAGCTGTCTCTCTCTCTCTCACACTCTCTCTCTCTGTCCCTGTCTTGGTGCTTATAACTGTATAATGTTTGTTGACTTCGTGTTTGTGTTTGCCGCCTGACGTCACAAGATGAGCAGCTGAAGCAGCGATATCCATCGACACGTAATAGCAACTACGTAGATAATACACACTCACACACCCGCACACACACACACACAGCAACACACATTATATAATATACACCCCTCTACCCACACCTTGTAATTTCCTTTCAAGTTGGCGTTACTGCCAATTTGGCTGATTGCTTAATCGCATCACGACGCTGCGTCGACATCGACGTCGACGTTGTTTGTTGACGTTGTTGTTGTTGTTGTTGTATGCGAGACGCGTTGCGAAATCAGCTCAACTGGCACATTACAACAGCAGCAACAGCAGCAGCAGCAGCAGCAGTAGCAGCAACAGCAGCATTAGCAACAACAATGCCAATCTGTCTAAGACCGCCCAACACTTTCGGCATCCGCCTCCAGCACCGACACCGCCCCCTCGTCCCTGGCAAGCGAATGCTCCGCAATGGCTTCGCCTGCCCTGGCGCGCTCACAAAAGATGTCGCGTATAATTTAATGACTTTGTATGCCTTGAATTTTAATGACAACAACAACACAAGAGCAACAGCAACAGCAGCAACAGCAACAGCAGCAGTTTATATTCTCTTCTGTTGCCACACCCATGCCACACCCGTCCCCCGTTAAGGATAATGGATCAAGTGGAGGCGGCGGCAGCAAACAAGCGACACCACAAATTGCAGCAGAACGTAAAGCCGCATCAACAATAACAACAACAACAGCAACAACAGCAACAGCAACAATAGTGTGGCAGAAGTGGAAGACATTGCCATGCATGACAGTCGCCAATGTAGACAACGGGATTTGTTTGTTTTGCAGCGACGATCAAGTCGACCTATACCATGCCCCATGCCCCATGCCCCATGTCTTCTTTTAGCACCCTGCCCCCCCCGCCACATTGTCCACTGCTGGGGAGCAGCGCGCATTACTTTAGTGGCAAAGATTTATGGGTTTATTTGTTTATTGTGCAGCCAGCGCAGCTCTTTGAACTTGCTCGCTTTCCCCCTTTCTACCTCTCTCTCTCTCTCTCTCTCTCTCTCTCTCTCTCCCTCTGTGTTGCAAATATATACAATATTTTGAGTTTGGTCTTTGGTGCGGCTCAAAAAAAAAGAAGAAAGCCAGCGCAGCACAGGACAGGCTCAGGCTCGGACAGGATAGCAGCGAGCAAAACTTGCAGCCAAGTCGGTCCTGGCTAACAAACAATACTCTCACCCATCCCCGGCTCCTCGCGTCCCTGACCACGACAGTGCAAATGCCCTGCAATCGAAATGAATGTCAGTCGTATATATATATATATATATATGTGCAACCCACTTCAAGTCCACATCTTTTTGAACTCGTATAATGAAAAGAAAAATAGACAAAAATATTTAAAACAAATTAAATATATTTGACCAACTGGATTTCCAATAGCCCGATCATCATCTTAAGTTTCTACCACATATGATATATATCGGCCAGGATTGTGAACATCAGTTAGTTAATATAAAAAGAAAGAAACATTTCAAAAAAGATAATAGAAATATTATTTAAGGCATGTGAGAGGAAAGGCAACTTAATCAGAAGACATACTTCTCAAAATCCAAATGAAACTATTATTATTAACTATTATTATTGTTAATAATATTTATACAGTTATAAGCTTTACGTAATTAAATTGCGTTTTTTTTTTTGTTTAGATGCAAATTTGAATTCAACTTTTGTTTTGCTTTTTGTTGGATACGAATTATGTTTCAACATCCAAAGCTGTAATCATGTAGCGCACTTAGCTCAGTCGCTCAGGCATGTGTATACACCCACCCACACACACACACCCACACACACACACACACACATTCAGCGCATTCACATCTTTTGTTGTTTCATTTTCATTTTTTGTTTTCAGTTTTTTTTACTAGTGTTTTCTTTGCTTGCTTTCGCTTGGCACTCGCTTCCTGTTTATTGACTTGTCTCTCAATTAAGTTGGAAACTCAAAGTCCATACGGGAGCATAACGATGCTCCACCCACATCCTGCACACCACAGTTGTTGCCACAGCCACAGCTCAACATCCTTAGACAGCGGCCACTAACAAGCGGCGGACGCAGAATTGTCGCCTGGCATTGCGTGTCCATGTCCCATGTCCTGCGTCTTGCGTCCTGCGTCTCTTGTTGTTGTTGTTGTTGCTGCTGCTGCTGTTTGTTTCCCTTTTCAGTTTTTTTGCTTTTGTTCTTTTTTTTCCTCTTTTTCTCTTGTGCTTGTTGTTGCTTCTTAGCTTTCTTTCTGCGTTTCCAATCTCAATTAATTTGCTCATAAATTTGTTGCCAACTTCCACTTCTTCAGCAGCAGCAGCAGCAGCAGCAGCGGCAGCACTTGCTGCCTTCGTCCTTTGTCTTTCGCCCTTCGTCCTTGTCTGGCTGCTTGCCTGCCTTGCTTGTAGAGTTGTCGTTGTCTTTGGGCCTTGTTGGTTTTGCTTTATGCCCGAACAACTTATTTTTTATTGTAATGCCATCTTATCGCCGCCCAGCTCCACAACTGGGTGATGTATGTGCCCAGGCTGTCTCTTTTTCTCTCTCCCTCGCCCTCTTTCTCTGCCTATCTCTCTCTCTCTGTCTCTCAGTCAAGATCTCTACTGGCTGAGCCGTTGCCTTGGCCTTGTTTTTTAGCCGTTCGCATGGTTTATGTATTTTAATTTATGCTCCCCGGTTTTGCGCGTGTTTTTTATTTTTGTTTTTTTTTTCTTCTTCATTTTTTGTTTCGGATTTTATTCCTTTCTTAGCGTCTCTGACGTTGATTTCTATCTATTGAGATTGAGCCAGCAACATTCTGTTTAAGCAGCCACAACAACAACAACTACAACAACAACAACAGCAACAGCAGCAACAACACAAAATGTCGTTTTTATGGCGCTTAATTAACTTGGCCGCCATTTTCTAATTGCTTTTGCTGTTTGTCCAGCGCCCTTTTGTCAACTTGATTGTGTTTGGTTTATTTGTGGTGCGCACAAAATAAAAAGAAAAAAAAAAGACAAATATGCATATACTATATATATATATATATAAATATATATCAACGTATTCAGAATTGCTTTTATTTTGGCGGGGGGAGAGGGGTGTACCCGAAATATTTTATAGAATTTTTATTTGCTGGAATTTGTTGGAAACGAGCATAAATGAAATTTTCAGAGCTGAGGATTATTAGTTAATTAAAGTGCTTAGCGAGACGCTAATGATCGGGCGTAAAACAGCAGCCCAACTGCCGCACCACCCAACCACCCAACACCACTCAGGCAGCTGGCTTGCTTGTAGAAAAGCAACGCAAATTTGTTTTGCTACTCTTGCAGAGGATGAAGTGAAGTGTGTGAAGCATACGTTACGCAATGCTTATATGTATATATATATATATATATATATATATATGTATACATATTTGTATATGTATATATTCTTGATCAGCATCATCATCAGGCGAGTTTGGCATAGCCATATCTGTCTGCTCCTTAGTTTTAAGACAGCGACAGGTCAAGCCATGGCAAGCTTTTGCCCGAGCTTTCACATGTACACGAATAAAAAGCTTTTCTGCTTGCACACACACGTATGCGTAACCGTCACACACTCGCCATAATTATGTATGTTGTTTTCATCTGGATTTTTGCTGGAGTGAATTACGACTCGTCAACAGAATCATTAACTCATGTACCCGCAGACAGATGGAAACCTGAGTAAAAACAAGATTGGGTTGTGGAGCGGTGTGAAAATCGATCTGTAAGGGTATGTAGTCGTCGGCCTGGCTTCAATAGTTGAGTTTTCTTGTTTGTTTTTCTTTGCATTTTGCTGCCTTTTACTTTTCACTGACTTTGAAATGCGCAGATTTATTGCGACAATTTGTTTAATGACAGGCATTTATTTTGATGGCGCCCCAGAGGGCGGGCCGTGGCAAGGTGGTGCTGCTGGTGGTGCGGCGGACTGGATTGTGGATTGTGTGTGGGATGGCAAAGGGTTTCCTCTTGGCCCCCTCTAATGGCTTGGGTGTAGTCGAAGGTCTGCCTCGGTTGCCACTGACAATTTAATTATTTTACGCTTACATCTTTCTTATGCATGTCTTCCACATCACACACCGCACACACACACACACACACACACACACACACACACATGCGTGTGTGTATTCCACGTGGGGCGTTAAATAAGCTAAATGACTTTGTTCTGCCGAGCTGTTCAAATCAAACAATCTCAACTGTCTACGCCTTAAATGAGCCCACATTTCAACAGATCCCTTTAATTTGGGGCACAGGACAAAACTCTGCAAAAGACTGCATTCGATTTAATTGGACGCTTTTCCTAGTTGCGACTTTCCTTTGCTGTGCAACATTTAATGCTTATTATAATGTTGATTATTTTTGTTGTATTTTTGTATTTGTGCTTTTCATCTGTGCAGAAAGCTGCTTAAGGTTCGACTTTGCTTATTTGTAAGCGATCTATCAATCAGCGGAAATATGATGCTTTGCCATCGGTGCTGCTGAGGCGGACCACATGCTATTTTGTGTGTGTGTATGTTTAAGCACCGCTCGCTGCAGATTGAGTGAGTGTGGCAACAGGCAACAAAACCACCATATATGGCGCATATAATGATATTTTTTACAACGCCAACTGAATGTAATAACGAGCAGCAGGACAACGACAGCAAGGAAGCGCACCAGACGATGCTCTTGCTGCTGCTATGAACGCAAAGGGGGGGAGGGGAGTTGATGCTGGTGGTGTTGGTGGTGTTGGTGGTTGGGTATATTGCAGACGACAACAGCGACAACGATAGTTGTGGCACATATGAAGACGAGGGTCTGTCAAATACAAGTTTCTGGCGGGGCTCAATCCAACCCACCCAACCTCAACTCCACCTCCATGCACCACCCTGAACCACACATACCCAATGAGAATGAAAAAAAGAAAAGAAAGTCGAGCAGAGAAAAATTCGATGTGCAGGCAAGAAAAATTGAAGATGTTTTTAAAGGCACAACAAACACACACACACACACACACAAAGCAAATACGATATTACCCACCACACACATCACCCTATACAACTGTATGTGTGTGTGTGTGTGTGTGTGTGTGCTTATACAATATATGCAGCAGCGTTACACACTTTGCTCAAATTGACAGTACACAAAACTGTCAAAAACAGCAGCAGCAACAAAAACAAACTCTGTGAAATATATTTTTGCGAATGTTGTTTTGTGGGTGGGCTACACGCACTCCGTATACCCTATAATCATAAAAAAAAATTGCTTAAAGGATGCCTATATCTTAGAGTTGTGTAAAACTGAACAACTTTCAGCAGCTATGGAATTGTTTGTGCAAACTTGTAGTTGGACAAAGGATTTGGAAAATGAATAAATAAAATATACTGAAACGGAACCGAATACCAAAGATTTGAAACCTTGGTTCTCAAGCAGTTATACGGAGTGGAATGAGCAGCATATCAATCCGCTTACTTGTTGAACTTGAAATGCGGCAACTTAGTCAAGCAGCTCGCTGGATTTAAATGTGGATTCAACTCACGCTGCAAATACTTTGCCAACAACGCTCAAGCCCCAACAAAGAGAATTTCATCTCAAGCGTTGAAACCAACTTTTACTCGGAAATTTACAGCTTCCATTCGAATAATAATGTGACAGATAAAGTATTACTTTGAACAATAGGAACATTGTACATACATAAGCCTTAACCCTTAATAATTAATTAAATTAATTTAATTTATTATATTGTTTGAAGTTCGTATTTGGTTGTTCCTTTTAAATAAAAGTGAGCAAAAAGGTGTCAAAATAATTGCATATTTTGGAGGTTATTTTAGCGTTAGCTGTTAGATATCAGTCATAGTCTAGGGTATCTGCTAGTTGTTTACTAATATCTACTGTGCCCAACGGGGCTTTTGCTAGTCGAGCAATTTTTCCGTGCAAAGATTTTTACTCAGAATACTTTGGCTGGAAAAGTACGATGAGATATGGCAAAGATCGTGGATCAAGACAGCATAAGGCACTAAGTGACCACTATACTGTTTCTCTCTCTCTCTTTCACTCTTTCTCTATCTCTCTCTCTCTCTCTCTCTCCTTCAATTGTTTGCAGTATTGCAGGCAATTGCCAAACATTTACATTAGCACTTGTTGTAGCAGGCGACGCTTGGCAAAAATAACATCAAACAGATAAACCAACAAAAAATGAAGTTGCAAACATGTCACATAGTGAGAGAAAGGGAGAGAGAGAGAGAGGGAGAGAGAGTGTGATTTGGAGACAGAGAGAGAGAGAGACGCATTTTCTTTGGTTATCATCTGTCTGGTTTGTGTTTTGCTGGCAAATGTGAAAACAACGACAAACTACGCAAAAAGGTATGCTAAACAAAAATAAACTCTGCGTCGTCTAGTGTGTGTGTGTATCTGTGTGTGTGTTGTTGGTGTGCATTTGAGTGTTTACATATATTATAACGTTGGTTGGCTGCTACTGCGTTTTAGAACGGCACATTAACTACACAACATTGCACAGCAAGGGCGACACTCAAATGACACGGAATGAACGAAGTCCTCGAGTCCTCGAGTCCTGGATTCCTGGAGTCCTGGAGTTCAAGCAGCGGGATGCGGGGTGCGGGGTGCACAATGGGCTCGCATCAACAACAACAGCAACAAATAAAAAAAATAGCAAAAACGGTTAAGGATAAGGAAGAGGAGGAGGAGGCGAAGGCGGCGGCGAAGGCAGAGGCGGAGGAGAGGAAACACGCTGGGAAGCAAGTAGCTGGTAGCCAGTCGCTAGTTCGGCGAGTGCGACAACTCCTGGCACAAAAATCGACGTCATCGTCAATAACAAAACGCCGTCGTCGTCGCTGGCAAAACAAGTTGCAAATTTATGTGGCTCAACGACACGTTAAATACTCTGCCAGCCAACGAGGCAACATAAAGCTAAATGAAATTAAATCACAGCGCGCTGCATGCCTCTGCCCATACCCATTCTGGCCAAGTTGACTGCTTTAGTGCGGCTTGCCACTGTAAGCTGCTTGCCATCCATCAGTTAACAATGCCATCATTATACCTTTGTGCTACATAATCCATTTTAAGCTGTTGCAATTATTTTGAATTCAAATTGAACTCTGATTCCATACAACTGCATTACTAATCTGTAATCACCTGCATATATGTGTGTACACATATATAATCGCACCCAAAGTGCCAGATATGTCAGATTTAGGTACATTGACTAGCTGGTTTAGCTGTGCTGCTGGCTGTTTGCTTTTGTATGCAAATATTGCATTCAGTTTACAGCACTCGTTCAATGAAATTAATCCTTTTTTTAGTCCTTTACTACTTTAATACTTCAAATCTATTCTCAATTCGTGTGTTCTTCCGAATGGATAGGTATTATAGCTGTATCCTTACAACACTGGAGTTCCTTGCCGGCTAGCTAATGTGCCCAGACTGGCGCAGATTTCTTGGCCCTGGGGGCGTCAAAAGTTGCAGGATATTCCGCTGTTGTCTGGCCCTTTCAATGTATTTTTCTCTTTATCTCCCTCTCCCTCTCGCTCTCGCTCTATGTGTGTGATTGTTTGCCAGGATGTGGCGTATTTTTATGTCAGCATTTAGCAATTTTGTCTGTTTTGCTTGGGTTTCTGGTCTGGTCGGTCACTGGTCTCAGCTCTCAGCTCACAGGTCTCAGCTCACAGGTCTCAGGTCTCTGGTCGTCGCTGTCATTGTCCTTTCGCTTTTCATTGCCTAACTGCTGCTGCTATGGAAATTCAAGCTTCAAATTCTATGCCCAGAAGTATGCTCATATTTTGGCCATTTTGTTTTCTTTATTTTTTAGCCCCTCTACGAACCCAATCCGAAGCCCACTTTTTAACGTAATGATGTCTTTTGCATGGAACGCTTAGATGCGCGTTCCCCTTTGGGGCAATGTGGGTGGAGGCTGCTAGGTGGGGGGTGGGGGCGGTGCTCTTTTAATTTCCGTTTGATTTCTAGCAAGCTGCAGCAGTGGGCGGGGCATTTGTGGGTGAAAATGGCAGCAATAGGGGGTGTTAATAATAGCGACTTTTTCCCCATATTTAAAAGCAATTTCATTTATGCTTTTTTTCCATGTGTGTGTGTGTGTGTGTGTGTGTGTATGGGTGTGTGCCTGTTGGTTGGATAACAACACAACAACAGAAAATGCCAAAACAAAGTTATGTCATAATTTCTATTAGACAAAAGTTTGAGCGCAACTTTTGCCAGCAGTTGCAGCCACAGCTCGAAAATGTTAAATAAAATCAACGTATGGCAAATATTTTTGTTGGCCTAACAGACACACATAGCCACACACATAACCACATACACACACACACACACACACACACACTCGCACAGAGACTGTGCATTTGTGCTTTGATCTCTGTGTGGCACATGCAGAGTGACCACTTTTGCCCGTTGCAGTTGCAGTTGCACTTGCTGCAGGACAGTTGCTGTTTTGATTTATTAATTACAATTTATAATGCCGGATGTCCTGCCAGGACGCACACATACATTCACACACACACACACACACACAGAGCGAGAGTGTGTGTGGCCTGCTGCTGACAGTCGACAACTTTGGGTGCCAAGTCAAGTTTTTGATAGCCCCAAACTGCAAAAACAACAAACGTTTGGCATGATTAGATAAACGCATACCCATCAACAAATCCAACAGTGGCAGAGTGTGTGACAGAGAGAGAGAGAGAGAGAGAGAGAGAGAGAAGGAGAGAGTAGCTGCCACACAACAACAAACACTTTCCATTTATACATTTAATTATTTTTTACCTTGGTCACAGTTGCCATTGATGCTTGCACACGTTCTTTGCCCCCTTGCCACACCCCTCATCCTTTCAGTCTCCAAATGTGACCAACAGCATTCTCAACTTTGTCAAGTAGCCATTCAATTTAAAGCAATTCAACGCAATTCAGTTGCTGACTTTATCAAAACTCATCTTCAGTTTCAAAAGCCAAATGGAATTCGAATTGATTTGACCAAATTATGTTAGCCTTAAAATAACTAACTCGTTTTGAATTGGAGCATTTCTGCCAACATTATTCAGAAAAAGAAATAGTAATTCCACTTTGACCTTTGGTCATATATAAATCGAAGCATTATTTTTCACTTCAATAGGAAAGGAATTCAAAGAATCTTCTTGCTCTCCGGCACTTGGAATCTGGAAATCCCCTTGCGAACTGACCTATCTCAGTTAGCAAATTTAGCACAATCCAAAACCGAAGCTGGACTCGCTTCTGATCAGTGTCAGCAAAGCTGAGCCCTCGCAACCAAACCTAACCTAATCTTTATCCTGTCAGAAGTTGCATCGAAGACTAGATTTGATATTTAGCGACAGGCTTCTTAGGAATAATCAATTTTGTTTATGTATAATTAAATTTCAATGTCTGTCCCTCTCTCTCTCTCTCTCTCTCTCTCTCTTTCTCTTATTTAAATAAAATTAATGAAGAGTTTTAATAAGCGATATATGGCATTCGACATTCAAACCAATTGCAGTCCACAAGCACGCGACACGTTCGAGTTGGAGTTCGAGGCTGCGCGAGTTGCTCGAGTTGTTCGAGTTGCGAGCTGTTGGTCGAGCGCACAAAAGTATGCTACGCTTAAGATAGTAGAAAATGTCATTTTTAATGTCGTCCTCAGCACAAATGGCATTTCAATGGAATTTGATTTGTTCGCCGCTTGTGCTGCAGCTGCAGCTGCCACTGCACTGGCACAATGCAAAGAAAAGCGGATTTTTAATCTTATCAAAGCGCAAAGCCCAAAGCCCAAAGCAACAGCAGGAACTCTTGAATGAGGACGCGTCGCTTATATTCACTTTCGGGCGAGCCTTAAGTAAAACGTATAGCCTCATTTTCGGTGCTGATGCTGCTGCGGCTTGGCCATTTAATATACTCAAGGATTTATAGGACAGTCTCAAGTCAATTCCGCCCAACCACTTGGAGTTTATTTAAAAATGTCCGGTCTGCGGAGGCTTTGGGTCTGAAAGTTTGCCATCATCGTGCGGCACAATGGCCGCATTGATCATCTTGTCGTTTGCCAGATAAATGGCCCCGGGGACATTTTTAATTTACTGGCGCGCTGCGGCTTAAGCAAACCAAGTCAAAAATGATAACAACGCTGGCCGACAGCAGCCAAGCAGCCAAGCAGCCGAGGAGCTAAACATCCAGAACGTGCCGTGCCGCGTCGAGTGGCCTCGTGGCCCAGTTGCCGCTTTGTTTGCTTCTAATTATTAATCAGATTTCCCAGCCTTCTGTTCCGGCTCTAGTCCCTCTTCTCTCTCTCTCTCTCTCTCTCTCACACTCTCTCGCTCTCTGTCTCATGTGTGTTTTTGTCCTGCTGCCAAATTGCATTTAGCTTTAAGAAATCAGCGTCTACTTTGCAGTAGCTTGTTTAAAACCTTTGCTAATTAGCATGTGACATATATATATGTGTGTGTGTGTGTGTGTGTGTGTGTGTGAATGTGCTTTGTATTACCTCTCATTTATAATGCGTTTGCATTTCAATCTATAAACTTTAGCTACCTCTATGCGTATTATTGCGTAATTATAATCAAATAGAATACTGCTGACCTGCCTTTGTGTGGCCATATCTGTGTGCCTGTGTGCCTGTGTGTGTGTGTATTGTGAATTATTGACTGTGTGCGCTTACATTCAATTACCATTGAGCTCATTCAATCAAAATCGGTTCATTGATACTGCTGCTTTTAGCTGAAGATTCAATGGCGAGATAAGGAATTAATTGTTCGCGTGCAATGAGAAATCAAAGGACTTAAGTTGAAAATATTGTTTCGACATGAATGCATTTCCACAATGGGTGCACAGTTGGAATATGCTCAAGTTTAGCATTTATTGCATTACTTATCGCTGTCTTAAATAGATAATTAAGTATTTTGGAGTGGAATCCGTGGACTTAATGTCGTTGGTTGTGTAGCTTGTGCTTTGGCTAAAGACACTGTTAATAAATGTGAAATACATTTTTGAGCCACGTCAAATGGCAACATCAAAGCACGCATTTAAAACGTTTAAGTTCTTTGAAGGCGTCGTCGTCCTTAAGGATCATCGCTGTCAGCATCAGCTCTGTCAACATAATCATCATAATCATCCACGTCATTATCGTCATTGGCGGCTTTGGCTTTAGCCGCGAGCGCGACTGCTCAATTAACAAAATGACGAACGATGGCTGGCTGTGAGCAGAGGTGGAGATGTGGCTGGCCGTGGATGTGGGTTGGAGAGGTAGAGAAAGACAACGAACGAAAGCAAATGTCAAAAGTGTTTTCTAATTTGCGCAATACCCAACACAAGGATAAAGATGAACAATAGGAGAGAGGGAGAGCGGGAGAGCGAGAGAGCGGGAGAGAGCAACAACAAATAAAGCCAAATGTATTTAACAAAGTGCCAAAAACGCGACAGTCCCTAGGAAAGTTGCAGCCAGGGGGCATCCTTCCGGCTGGGCCTCACCCTCACCCTCACTATTCGCCAGTGTCGCAATAATGCCCTAAAATGCCAGTACAAAAATGTTTAATTTATCAAATGTCAACGCCTAAAAGACGGCAACATTTGTCGTCGTCAATGACAATGTTGATGACTACAGCGACGTCGACTGCAAAGTCTAAAGCCAGCATCAGCGTAGACATTGTTAATACATCGCCTACATGGCCACACAGCATCCCAAACCCCCCCACCCCCCACCACACACACACACACCCCTCGGCGAACATTTTGTCCGGCATTCGCTCGCTGGCGGCAATGTTTTTTTGAAAAATGAGCCAAGATTTCCCCATACGGTATTATTTATTGTCGCCATCTTCAGTTCCATCTTTGTGTTGAACATCCGCACTTGCCTCCTTGTGTCGCCTCAGTGTCGCGCATTTGTATAATGAATTTGACAAGCGAATTGTATCAGCAGCTGTTCTCTATAATTGAAGCCGACTAACAGACAACAATCGAATCGAAACGACAGCCTCGAATGGAATTTCTTCTCATTTGCAAAACGCCCAATTGATCCCATTTAAATCTTGCTGCTTTACTTAATTGTTCCGATTTGTTATGAATACGATTCGCAAAATCCCGAATACTTGTCTGTGATATTTCAACTCAATCTATAAATTTAAATCAATTTTAATTACACTACTTACTTAAAACTTTTCAATAATTTACAAATAATATTAATAAATCAAATAAAAAGTTGCATTTCGACCTTTGCAAGTATAAAAAGATATATAAAAAACAAATCGAACCAATCTAGGCCTAACTGAGCACATTGAAAGTCGGCTTAAAGAAATAGCAAATACATATTAACTGTTCAGCGAATTGAATAGAGGGTGGGCATCTGTTAGTCGAGATCTCTGGACTAGAGCAGATTAAAGATACAATAGCGTTAGCGAATGGTTGCAACACTTGCAACCGCTGCATATTGCTTGGCATCTTCAATGTATTATGCCATATCATAGTTTTTGTAACCTTGATAATCGTAACTTGCGTCATTGTCGCTGTGAAAGCATTCAAACTATCTTTGCCAAAAATATATCTATTGCAATCGATCTGTACTTCCACATAGTATCCATATTGTATCTATAGTCGCTGGAGGCCAAGCTAAACTGCTGCTGCTGCTGCTGCTATTTGCCACTTTTCGCACTGCCCCCCGCCCACGCTGCCACACGCCAACACTCTTGTGCACTTGGAGCAGTAAAAAATATGGCAGAACTCACGATAGCGGACATAAAACAAAATGTATCTGCAAATATCTTTGGCCCATCTTAATATTTATTTGTATTCGCATTTATATTGCGTCTATTCGCTTAGTTCCAACCAGTTCCAGCTGCCTGCTGCCCGCTGCCCGTTAACAGCTCCCCATTTCCCTCCACTCCTAGCCTGTATATTTTTTTTGGTTTTTTGTTGTTTGTTGTTTGTTGCTTGCCTTGCCCGTTGTTTGCTCGCTTATTTTGTTTTTACAGCGCACGTAAAATTGACCACAAATGGTTAGCACACTCCTCCCGCACTCATGCCCCGCTCTCCCCCTTCGATGTCCTGCGTCATTGAGGCGTCGCCGTTCGTCGCCTTCCTTGGCAAGTTTTATTCAATGTCCGTTCAATTACACGCACGATTTCCGCTTCCTGCTGCGACGGCGACACAAAAAATTCAAGAAAAGCGGAAACCAAAAAACCAAAAAAACCAAAAATAAATAAATAAAGAAAAAATAGTAATAAAATAATCGAAAAAGTTGGTATTTCTTCACATTTGTTATACGGCAAAAATATGAAGCGATCAGCCCAACCCGAATTCAAGTCGTTGATGTGAATAAATGTGAGTGTTCATCTTAAAAATGAATCATTACCAGGCACCAGAAGTGTGAGCGTTTCGGCAAAAAATCCATCAATATTTTCAATGAGCGTTACAATTTTCGAGGTCACTGTGAGCAATTTAACACTTGTTAAGTAATCCCATTGCCTCCTGAATCCTTGATGGCATCTCTTGCAGTTTATCCCTGCTTCCATACATTTTGAAGGAGTCGCAGTCAACATTGAAAATGCATAAGATTAATGACATATGACTACATCGCCTCGACTTTTCATGCTAATCAAGAATGTACTATATACCCTATGAGTACATGGGATGCGTCTATCTGCCTGTTACATACCATTGCACAACTTCAATATACCCGTTTCAGCCAACTTCAAGGGGTGCTCAAGTGCGTTTGCTTGACAAATTTAGAAACACACTTTCAGCACGGGCAGCACAGATGATGCCGGACCTTCGATCTAGATCCAGATTCCGGCACAGACAACCCAGCATTAATAAAAACAATATTTTCGCTGGCACACAAAAATACAAGGGAAAATGCTATAGCTGGAAGTGAACGACTTGGCAATACCCTGTGATGTTGGTGATGATGGTGAAAAAAACAGAGAAATAGACTTGATCTGTGCAAGTCTCTAGCTTCTTTGGTAGGTGGATAGACAGACGGACAGACAGACTGAGTTGAAGAATATATATATGATATAGGCTCGCCGATGCTTCTTCTTCTGCCAGTTCGATATCTTTGCGTAATTGCAGGGTACACGGCATCTAGCTGTTGTGTGTATGTGTGTTGTAAAGTGGCAAAAAAAGAAAGAAAGAAAAAGAAACGTTCGCGTCCTGTGATGATGTCCTGCTATCCGGTTGAGGTCCTTTGCTGCAGCTCCTGCTGCGGGTCGTCAAGTTGAGGGGCAAGTTTGTTTGCCACTTTGCAAATATTTGCTTGTCGTTTGGCTGCGCGCAAAACACTTTTACAACAGGGGCGTTCAGCCAGAATTAAACCACCGAACCCCTTTCCCCCTCTCCCAATTTTCCCATTTCCGCAATTTCCCATTTCCCGCCCCTCTGACCCATCTGCAGTTTGGACTCCACTTTTATTTTGTTTTTTCTTCATTTTTTTTCTTCATTTTTTTTGCTGTCTGCATCGACATCTTTTTCGCATGTGTCAAAAACTTTGCAAACTTCATTACGGTTATTTGCTACGCGCACTGTGGACACGCTACGCCCATGCCACGCCCACACACACACTGACACACACACACAAGCACACATGCAAATGCAGAGCAAATTAGGAAACTGACTGCCCAAGTCCAAGTTATTACCGTTAATTTGGTTCGCGTCAAAGTTTTGCTTTGGTTTTGATACCCTCGTTTGCCCGCTCAGTTGGGGTATATTCGTTGTGCACATGCATCGTGCTTTTTTGCATGTTTCTCCTTGTCGCATTTACCCCAACTAATGGATATCCTTTTGTTTGTTATTATCTCAACTATTCGTTCTTTCCGATCATTTTAATATTGTTCACAAAGAATACTTCCTATGCTTGGCGCATAAGCACAGGGTATGTGGAAGTCGAGCGGATAAGTGCGCCAATAATTCGATTTTTATTTGAGTGACTGCTCAAGGAATGGCAATTCATGCCGCTGCCTTGTAGGGGTTGCGGCGTGGTGGGCGTGGTCGCTTTTGGCCAGTTTCGCCCATTTACCGAACTACGTTCGGCTAGTTGGGGTCCTCACTGTCCCCCCCCCCTCGAGCAACCCCAGAAAATGATAAATTATTTTGTTTGCTTTATTTTCGTCTTGGCCGATTGAAGTTGCAATTCAAAAGTGGCCATCGAACGTAGACAGAAATAACATCTATTCAATTGCCTGATTCCACCATCAATATGCTAAAATTCTCGAATCTCTGCAGTTGTTAAAGCCAACATTCTGAACAATCAACATTCGAAAAGTATGTTGCGAATTTGATTTCGAGTTTGATTGCAATGATTTGATGTCATGAGGAGTGTTGCAATATGCGACAAGCAGCTGAAAGGTAAGCGCTTATTCTACACTACAATTGTAATTTCAATTATTTGATTTACTAAAATTTATTTAAATTTAATAGAAATTAAATGCGATATGGCCAATTAAATGCCAGCGTTGGCATTTAATGTTTAGCGTTCCGCTCTCAATTTTAACACTTTTGCAAACGCTGCTTGGCCAAAGTGTTTGGCTGAACTACTCAGAAGACGAGCGTTAATTGAATTACACACTTTGTGCCTTCCATCTATATATAGTTTGTTGTTGATGCTGGTAATGTTGGTAATGTTGGTAATGTTGTCCTAACACCTCCTTAATACAAAAAAGTAAAAAGTAAAGTAAATGACGAAAATCCTTTTTCACATTGCTAGCTGATTTTTCAACTTTTAATGATGGTCTCTTGCCAACGAGTTACAGCTAATATACGCCCCCCTCTCTCTCTCTCTCTCTCTCTCTCTATCACTCTATCACTCTCTATAGCTGAGCTGAACAGCATCATCAACCTCATCCCCACCCACACCCACACCCCTGCCCCTTTCACACCACCCGGTCAACAAATTCCTCTGCCAAAATGGAGAAGTTGAAGCTGGTTGGCAAAGTGAAGCTGTGGATAAGCAGCGAATAGTAGTTTTTATGCGTTTTTCAAGAAGCTTTTAACGTTTTAATGGACACAACTAGCTTAAGGCATAAATTGGTGTGTGTGTGTGTGAGTGTGTGTGTGTATGTGTGTGTATTTTGTATATGAAATGGAATTGAAACTGGAGCGCAGCTACGGGAATGCCTCTAGGCTGTAACAGTCCCTCAGCTCTCTCCTCAACACACACACACACACACACACACACACACACATGCACACACACTTTGAGCAGTTTTTACGAGCAAAATGTGCTGACTGTTGTCCATTTAGTGTTGCCTCCAAAAATTGTTGACATGAAACTGTCGCCATTGTCAGGCTCACAGTCGTTGTACTGGACCGCTTCCCCCCCCTGCCCACACCCCTCAGCGATTTCCATCTTCATCTTCATTTCCATTTCCATCTACGTCACCGTCAACAGCAGCTTCAATTGCAGCTTTAGCTACAGCTACAGCTCCACGTTGAGGCTTACAGTGTGGCCGTATGTTTGTGGTAGATGCTAACAGTTTTTGTGTAATTGTCAACAAGCAGCAATAACAGCAGGAAGAGCAGCAACAGCAACACCAGCAACACCAGCAACAACAACAACAACAACACGACAATGAGAGAAATAACGTAAACAAGTAAATGAGCATGAGGAAATTTGCGCAAATGTCAGCACTTTTCTTAAGCACCCGGCGAGCGACCACAAGAACGCAAAACGAGATGCTAACAACAAACCAAACCCAAGCAAACCAAGTCAAACCAACACCAGTACACAGAGAGAAAAGAATCTTTTTTGGCAACATTCCCTCTCCGCTTCAGTGTGAGTGAGTGTGTGTGTGAGTTGCCCACTTTCATTTATTGAGTTAACTAAGCAGCAAGGACTCAAAACTGGCAACTGGCAACTGGCAAGTTGGAACTCTGCGCTCGGACTTTGCTGCGTAACGTTATTTCCTGCACAAGGATTAAGCACTTGGCGAGCAGTAGCAGCAGCAGCAGCAGCAACAACAACAACAACAATTCCAACAGCAACAGCTGCTGCTTCCGCTGTTGGCCATGCACTTAGCGAAAACTAAAACATTTAGCAAATTGCGTTGAAAACTAAAAACTTCGTCTGTTTCTTAACATTTTGTACGCTCTCGAATGTCTTCAGTTAACAGTATGTTAAATTTGTTGCCTGTTAACAGCGCTCTGTACACTTAACATTCGCTAAGTATGTTGTGCATTTTGGAAACTCGCTCTGAATATTTCGTGTTCTTTTGCTATAATTTATCGAGTTGGCAAAATTAATGCAACAAACAATTGATGCTTAAAGAAGTATTTGTGTAGTGTAAGTAATATTGTAATTTAAAGATGAGCAAAGTCCGAATGCAGGCAGTAAAAAATGCGCAAATATGTATAAGTATTATGTGTATATTTTTTTTAATAATTAACGGCTAATATGCATGATATTTTTCATATTCAGTAATGAATTCATCGAATTCTTTCAACCACTTTATTAATGTACTCATTGCACAGGTTTTCTGCTCATTTTTTTTTTTTGTGAATGATTTTTTTATTAAATCAAATGCAATCAAACAAAGACTCACAATGGAATCGCAATGTGTAAAAAAATAATGTGTACAAAATAAATAAAAATTGCTTCTGTTTTTTTTGCGAGTGTAGCTTGCCTGGATTACCGTTTCTGCTGAAACGGCAGTAGTTAAAGCCATTGGCAATAGCCATACTCTGACTGGGCCACAATGAAAGTGCACACAAAAAGGTGCGACGACTCATCAAAGCTGATGGTTGTTGTCCTGTCCCGTCCCCGTTTCAGCTCATCTCTTACCTGCCCCACATCACGCCCACCATCTAAGATTATTCATCTTAGATAAAAAGCAAATTTAAAGCCCAACAGCAGCGAAACTCAAACTGCACAGCTTATCTTTTTTTTCGTCTTTTTTTTTTGGTTTCTTGGATTTTGTTTGTATTTTGAGCATTTTGCTTGTTTTTGTATTTTGTATACAATTTAATGCACTTGTTGTTGTTGGTGTTGCACAAAAGCAGCTTACAGTTTGACAAGCGCTGCTGCATCGCTCAGTCCAAATGATTGCCAAGGCAACCTGGCACACACAGCCACACACAGACACACACAGACACACACACACTCACAAGGCACTGGGAACATTGTCTACTTAGTTAAGTTGTTATTTTTATTACGTCCCGCCTTTGGCAAGATTGGCGAGGGATATGGGATGGTTGCTGGCGGTTGGGTGGTTGCTGGCGGTCGGTATTTCGCAATAGCTGTGGGTGGTTGGTTGGTTGGTTTGTTGGTTGGCTGATTGGGTGGTGCTATTATGACAACATAAGTTCACTGATAGATGGAAAAAGGTAAATACTGTGTGCCAGTGTTGAGTGCAAAGCAGCAGGCAGAGGTGTGTGTGCGGGTGGGTGTGCGGTTGGGTGTGGATTGGACGACGAATGTGTCAGCAGCAGCTTCAACGCTTAGCAATAACAACAATGGGCAACAAGAACAACCAACGAGTTGACTGCAAGTCTGCTCAACGAAAAGCTACCCTGTGAAATCATGACAGATGAGATATATAAACATATACAGCTTAAGTCTACAGATCCCATTCCCTGTCTTAGCAAATTCTTTTTTTCTCTTTTTTTTTGTTATTTGTAAGCTTATGTTCAAAATTTGTTTCAGCCTTGATGGCAAAACACTTTCACACATCTCAATCGCACATCCTTTCCATTCTTCCACCTATTTATTTTCTGCGATTCAATGATATCCTAGTTCTACGAGTATGCTCTTCAAATAGACAGAAAACACGACTTTATTCATAGTTTCCTTCATTATAATGTACTCAGTTGTAAAACGAATCTTTATATTCCATCAGACTTGCACATATGTATATATTCTCGATCAGATTCAACAGTCGACTCAGTATAGCCATATCCGTCTGTCCGTCTTTTCCATCTTCAAAATTAGACGTGCTTCTTTCCACCAATTTTGTCCTGAATGATTGGGAAAGGACCCATAATGTTAATCTTGCAAAAGATGCAACCTTTTTCATCTTTGCGCCTCTCCAATATAAGATTAGTTCCGCCTATGGCCAACTTCTGTTTAGGTGAGTTTCCAAATTTTAAGGATCAGCTTCGTCATTAAAATAATTCAGCTTAATTCCAACTGGAGTCAAGCATGATATATGTTAATTAATGTGCATCAAGCATTAACTATTACCGTTAGGCGTGTTCACTGACAAGACAATATATTGTTCCCGATATTGAATATTACATAATACCATGCGGACCTTCTTAGCTTGTGATATTATTGCTGTACGCTTGTGATAATTACCGCAAGCTTTGAACACAACAGGAGCTGTGCATTGTCCGAGGGTATACGGGTAGGGAAGGGAGGTGGGAAGGGGAAGGGGAATGGTTGGTGAGGCGAGAGTGCAGAGAGGGAAGGGAAGAATAGTGTATGATAATGCTCGTAGAGCTGAGAGCAGGTAACAATAAGAACAGCAGCATCAAAAACAATGTCATTGTTGCCGCAGGGCAACAGCAGCAGCAGCAGTAAAATCAACAAGGACATCAAGAGTCGGGAAAGGAGTAGTTGGGGTGGGGGGGGGGGGCAATGAAGGCGAAACGGCGGCAAGCAGGACAAAGCATTTGCTTTGCAGTTGCCTGCTTGATTTCATTGAAATTGCTTGACTATGCTGCCAGACAGAGACAGAGAGCTCGCGCGATAGAGAGAGAGGGAGAGAGAGAGAGAGAGAGTGAGAGAGAGAGACAGAAGAAAGCCTGGTAAGTAGCCAGTAACAGTTAGCGATAGCCAGAACCAGAGCTAAGCAAATAAGATGAAAACATTAACGATATGGTAAATAGTCAAACTACAGCTGCGACAGACACTCATGAATGCACTCATTCACTGAGTGACAGTGGCGACACTCAATGCTTATATTCAAGCTTGCAAATATCAGTTTTAACTCGTTTTTTTTTGCATTATTTTTGTCACCAGCATACATACATATACCTGCCAGAGGAACAAACGGTCGAAATATGTGTCTTAAGTTTCGTATTCAGTTATGGAACATTCACAATTAAAGACATTTATTTTCCGGTTGTGAAGGGTATGTAAACGTCGGTGTGTCCGAGGTAACGGTTTTTTATTCTACAGTTTATTTTTCAAATCTAATATTCTACAGTTTTCTAAAACTTTTGTCAACCAAACACTCTGAAATACTTATCTAGGAGCAAGAAAAAAAAAATATCTTTTTAGCAGTCGACGGATTTCGCAAGCCAAGAAATGTGTAAATAATAAATAATTCGAAAGGGGGTTCTTGAGGCATCGTTTAGTATATGAAGCTGATTAACAGTTAGTATAGGGATAAGTAAATACAAATAGGAATAGTAGTAGATACATAGATAGTAGCGAGAAGTAAATACAAATATGAATATCAGTGGATAATGAGTGTTTGGTCATTGGGCTGTCATTGTCATAACCAATGTCATTCGCGACACCTCTCTCTGTCTCTGTCTCTGTGTCAGTGTCTGTGTCTGTCTCCCTCTCACACTTAGAGTCGAGTGTCGCGCAGAGATGAGTGGAATGGAAATACCTGCTAGGAAATTATACGAAAACTGAACAAGCCAAAAACAACTCGGCCTATTATTTTAGAGTTCAAGTTAAAGTTAAGCAGCGCCTGCAGGCAGACAGATAGACAGACAGACAGATAGACAGACAGACAGACAGATAGATAGACAGGCAAGCAGGCAGGCAGGCAGATAGACAGAGAAGACAGAGAGACAGACAGACAGACAGGCAGGCAGATAGATAGACATGGAGCTCGTCCTCGTGGCAACGAGGACTCAGCAGCTGAAGCCGGCTAAACGGGCAGACGACAAGCGGCAATGAAGTGCACTTCAATGTGAATGTGAATGTGAATGTGAATACGAATATAAATGTGAATGTAAACGGGCGTGGGCATTTGACTTATCCTCCCTCTCCCTCTCCCTCACTCTGCCTCTCCCTCTCTCTCTCTCTCAACTCTCTCACATTGTCATTGTCTGTGCTAGCATCTTTGTAGAACAATTTTGCCTGAAAGCAAGCGGCAAAATGCTTGAATGAATGAATCGGAAGACAGACACAGAGACAGAGAGAGAGAGATAGAGAGAGAGTGTGATAGAGGGGGAGAGTGAATGGCCAAATGGCTGGCATTTTGTATAGCCATCCTTACGCCCATGCTCCCGTCTATTCCTATTCCAATTGCAATTGCACTCCCGCTGCCACATTTCCTTGCAACTATGCAACGAGGCTCTTTTCTATCTGCGCCCATTCGAATGACTCGAATGATGCGAATGGCGCAAAAGTTTTTGCAGTTGACTTAAGTGATGCCAAGTGCAAGTGAACAATTGTTGTTGTTGTTGTTGTTAGTGCTGCAATTAGTGCAGAACGCTCTATTATTATCATTATGAATTTTAAGCAATCAGCAGCAGCAGCAGCAGCACCAACAGCAGCAGCAGCAGCAGCAGCAGCAGTAGCAGCCAACAGCCACTTTAACTGAAACTTCAACTTCAACTTAAAAATTGATGGCAAAGTTGAAAGCGAGGCAATACTTGAGAGAATTGTGTGTTGGGGTGGGGCGGTGGATTGGGGGATGGGAGGGTTAGTCCTTCGAGTGGGTGACTGTCTAAAGTAAACAGAAAACAAACACAAAATGCCACAAAAAGCGCCGCAATTGACTTTTGTTTTTATTACCGCTTCTTCTATTTATTTGTTGTTTACCTATGATAATTGTGGTGTTTATTTATGACAAAAGCAGACGGACGACGCAAGTCGCAAGTCGCAAGTAGCAAGTAGCAAGTAGCAAAATTGATGTTGCAAGCTTGAAGGATACGCAAACAACTTGAGTGCTGAAATGTTGACATTGAAAGCTAGGGCTTTAAGGCGCCTAAGACTTTTCGAAACTTAATCTTCTATATATGGTAGATAGATAGATGGAGATATATATATATATATATATATATATATAGCTTAGGTTATAGTTAAGTCCTCATGTATTACTCTCTTTGAAATTGTATTTAGTTCTTAAATTTATTTCCCATTTTTCAGTTTCAGTTTTTTATAATTCTCTGATTAATTATCCTTGCTTACTCTGTTAACCGTCACTCACCACTAATCCAAGTGGGCATAAAAGTGCGACTTAAATTGTATTTAAAGTGGAAGCCTCAAGTTTGTGCAAATAAAAGCTAAGCCCCAATTAACTGAAGTTATTTGGTTTGAATTTTGTGTGTGGAATTAGTATCGATAGCACACTTCAAAAACAAAAACATAAGCAAATAAATTAAATAAACGATGTCAAATTTGTTGTATCAATCAAAGAAACTGTTCTACAATCAGCAATTAAAGATATATCTTATAATGAGGAAGAAAAGTCATTAAATGTTTCAGTTTTCTTTTCTTAAAATATAAAAACTCTGTTGAGCAAGGCTGTTTACTTTCCAGTGTATATAATATATACATATATGTATATATATATATCTTATATATATAGTGGATGAGTTTGGGAAAATGTTCGTTCATCCTGAAAGTGTGCCTTCAATCTGCGGAAAGAAGCTAAAAGTAAACACATGTATAAAAATAAAGTTCAAAGAGCAAACAACAAAGTTTTTGTGGAGTGTTAAAGTCTCTCTAAGATTGTTGTTCGTCTCGGATATTAGACATATATATATATATATATGTATATATATATGTATATGCAAATTATGTTTATTGATACATATGCTAATAAAGTAAAAGTGTATTCTTTTATGATTGCAGCTCAATATTTGCGGCGTGCCGAATCCTGATTATTGATACAAGCCCACATAATTGACAGTTGCCAGCTGCTGTTGTTGTTGTTGTTGTTGTTGTTGCTGCTGTTGTTATTGTCAGCCTTAACCCTTTGGTGGGCTGTGTGCGAGGGGCGGTTGGTCCAGTGAACGGAGCAGGAGCAGAGACTCATTCCGGGCAACTTATCCCCGCTTGGTGGTACAACAACAGTTGTACAACGCCCAGCGCCAGACGCAATTTGTATGCAAATTTCATGAGAATCTCAACACATGCAAAAACAGCATACACAAAAAGACAAAAAATAAGAATAAAAAAAAATAAAATAAAAACAAAACAAGAAGAAAAAAAAGCATAATAAAAACAGAAGCATAAAATAATACAGCAACAAAGAATGGCCCAAGCGCGAGGCGTTTCAAAAGTAAGTATGTAACACACGTAAGTATGTAAAGTACATGCACATTTGGCACTGATCACGAACAAGAGAGAAGAGAGAAGAGAGATGGCAAACACAACTTATTAAGAAATGGCAAAACAATCGAAAAGTTTTCTGGCGCCGCTCGCAAAAGCCCCAAAGAGCTGCCAGCAGCAGCGGGGCTAACGGTGAATGTCTTCAAGTGCAGTGTCACAAAAACGAAGCAGCCAAATTAAATGGTAGCCATTAAGCGATGCGTGCGTATGTGTGTGTGTGTGTGTGTGTGTGCGTTATTAGCAGAAATAAGTGGCAGATTAGCGTGGCTGGGCGTGGCAACCACACATAAAACAAATAACAATAATAGTAATAGTAAAAGAAAAAGTGAAATTAAAATTAAATCTACGTTAAGAAGAAAACATCATTGACTTGAACAGAGCAACTCTCTACCTCTCTCTCTCGCTCTCTCTCCTCTCTCTCTCTAACACACGCTGCCTTGCGGCGTTGTCGTCAATGGTTGCTGCGTGAATAAAGTGTGACTGCGATGGCAGCAAAATAGCAAACATACCAAAGCCACTTTCTATGCAAATTTTTATGTGTTAAATGCATTTTGTTGGATTTAACATTCTCGCTGATTTTTTGGTTTACATTTTTGCATACAAATGAAGCCTGCGCTGTCAGCCACGCGGAAGGGTGTCTCTCTTTGTGTGTGTATGTGTGTGTTATATCTTTCTTTCTTTCATTCTTTCCTTTATTTTTTTTTTGTTGGTGGGGGGTTGGGGGGAGTACAGCAACACACAAATTAGAGGATTAAGTAGCTTGGTTGCTGCTGGTGCGTCTGCTTCTTCCATCTGCTGCTGCTGCTGCTGCTCAGTTGACGTCGACATTGGCGCTGCAGTCGCCATTTGCCATCCGCTATTCGCCGTCTCATGTTCATTGTCTTCGCAACGGCGAAGAAGCACCAGCACCAGCGGCAGCAGCAGAAGCAGAAGCAGTAACAGTAGCAGCGACAGCGACAGCGGCGGCGAGACAATTACGCTAATTCGCCTGAAATTGTTTTGCATTTTCTACTCTGGCTGTGTGGCTGCTGCTGCTGCAGCCCGCATCTGTATGTGTGTGCGTCGAAATCTTTTCGACGCTTGTTTAAACAGTTAAATTTCATTGCGTTGTAAATAAGAAACAAACATTAAATGTGAACATGAAAAAGTTTACAGAATAGAAGTGCGAAGCAATCGATGAGTACAGTTATCTATATACACACGTAGATATGTGTGTGTAACGAGCACAAGATGCTAGGTATGGCAGGGTATCTGTAAGTCTAATAACTAGTCCTCGTTTACGTAGACGACTAGTTAAAAATAACAGTATTTGAATACAATTTTAGTTGTCGGCTGCTGCTGTCCTAATTATAATTGTATAAATGGCATATGTTTCGTGCAATTAAGCATTGATTTCAGTTCGTTAGATTTAATTAATTAGCAAACATTGAACATTAATGTTAAACTCAAAAACACAACAAGCAAACGGATTCGCATTGGTATTATTTACCTTCAACAAATGCAGCCCATAATTGGCAGGTAGCACAATCACTGCCAGTGATGATAATTGCCATTAACATTATTACAAAACATATGTGCATTCAATTTAAATGTTAATCTTAATTCAATTATTTATTACTTCAACTTTAGCTGCCAATTTGCGGTTCTTCCTCCGAATATGCATATCAGTTACACTCTGTTTCCATCCATAATTATGCACATGATAAATATCAATTTACATACATACATATACATATACATAAGTACATACATACATACATACATACAGTTGTTATCAAAATAATAGTTGCCTTCAGATTTCCACCGCTTCCTTGCATCATTCTTCTGCTCTTCGACACACTCTCTTTGTTTTCGTTTACCTATTCCTATTTTAGATCTTTTAGTTGTATTGTGCCTTCCATCAAGCATTTTTATCGGTTTGAGGTAGATTAATGGGAACCTCCTTAAAAGATTATTATTTCTCTCCTACTCTCTTAGCTGTTGGTATTTCTTATTGGTATCAGAGTATTACGCAGTCGACTATGCCCAACTGCAACGTTCTCACTTGTTTTCTTTTCTCTTGATCATTTGCATCTGCTTGTAGCATCTCGAACATTCTCTACATCTACATACTGTGTGTGTGTGTGTGTGTGTGAGTATCCATGTTTGATTGCGCTCATTATCCAATCCCATGTTGGCTGGCAAACCGCCGCTGTTGATTTTTGTAGTCGATTCAACGATATGGAAACAATCGCTGAGCTTTAACAGGCCCAGCAACTGGGGATTGCCTTGTCAACGAGGGAGTTGAAGTGGGGGGGGGGGGGGGTAAAGGGGCAAATGGCACTGTGGCAGGGGCAGGAGGGCATTTCGGTTTTTGGCAGTTGGTTACAGCGATTGAATTTAATTAGCTTATCATGAAAGCGTATTTCACATAAATTTATCAAAATTGCTTTGCACAACAGCAGCAGCAACAAGGAAATCATATCTCTACCACCCACTCCCCTTCCCCTTGCCCTTGCCCACCCCCTCCGTCTCACTCTCTGGATGGGTGGTGGCTGGGTGGTGTCGACCAAATTGCATTACAGCCCGCCCATTAAACTGATAAAAACGAGAAACGAGCATCGAGTTGAGTTGTGTTTGACTCCGGCGACACTTTAAACTTGATGGTTCCACGCAACTGCGGAGCGGACGGGTGGTTGCGAGGAGGTGGAGTGGCAGTGGTGGGTGGTTTTTGGTATATGGGCTGGTAGCTACAGGAAAAGAGGCTAAAATTAAATTTATTAACGCACATTACAACGCACACACTTCACAGCACTCCAAAGAGTGGAGTAGCATCGCGACAGGGGAGGGAGGTGGGCCAGGGGTGTGGCAGACGAAACAATGCCGGCTTGCCTGTGATGGGTGGGGTTACCAGTGGTTACTTGAAGGTCGCCGTAGAGTGTCAGCAGCAACACACAGCAAACAACAAGCAACAAGCAACCACTTCTGTCGTTGCACTATGACCCATTGTTGCAAAGCGATATTGTGCAACAAAAAAAAAAGAAAATAAATTAAGGCACCATGTCCGCTGGACGGACGGACAGAAGCAAGCCAAAAGCAAATACAAAAAGAATGCGTTAAGCATTTCGGCTTTCAACTGCAGCTTCCAATTGACAAGTCAGAATCGAGCGGCTCTTGTGATGCCCTGATGATAAGTGATAAATGATAAGTGCATAAAAATACACACACACACACATGTGTGTAGTCGAGACAGCTCAACTGGGAAATACCCTGTAAGTAGTGGACTTGAGAGACTGAGAGTTCTTTGCGCAATATGCAAATCATCAAAAATATATATATGTATATATATATATATATATCAGATTAGATTTTGTATGGGTTAAAAAGCTAACGGAAATCGATTAAGATCAAGAATATATATACTTTATGGGCTCGGACATGCTTCGCTCTGTCTGTTGCATAATTTTGCACAATTTTATCCCATTTCTCATTTTCATAGGGCAGCTTTTAAAAATTCCACTGACAATTTTGATACTCTGCGGATTAAGGATAAAGCTCGATTTCGCTGTTCACAATTGTTTTCAATTGAAAACTTAATACGCCAAAGAATTTGATGGAAGTTATTTGTACTTTTTGTATTATCATTATTTACGAACATTGCTTTAAGCGTTGCACAACAGTTAACATGCCCGGTGGGTTGGTGGTGCGCTGGTTCTGTTGGTGTGGGGGAAGTTTGGTCTATTTCCGTCTTTATCGATGGTCATCGACATCGTCATTGGCAGCTTTGATAGCTGCTGAACTGTGCTAATTGATAAGCGACGTGCCACGTTTAATCGGCTGTTTGCCAAAACAAAAAACAACAACAGCAAAAAAAAAAAGAGAAAAAAAAGTAAATAAAAAAACCAAAACAAACAACGGCCGTAAAAATGTTGATGATGCCACTCAAGCGCGTGCAAAATGCTGTCGATAAGTGCAAAAGCCTTCCTGTTGTGACAACAACACCCACACTACACCCCCACCCTCCCCTCCCCTCCCCCGCGACAGCAGCACACCTACCCCAACCCATCAGCACTTCTCCCGCTCAGCATGCGAGCTGCTGAGGCGCGCGTTCATTTGTGGTGTCAATGCGATTATGATGATTATTTCGCTTCACGGCATCGCTATCTAGAGCCTATGAGCCTATCCACCCCTTCCTGCCAACTACCCCCCCCTTGTCAACCCAGCCAGCAAAGTCCTGTGCAGCGTGCAATTGAAGGCATTTGTGCGTGAAATTACATTGAAAATTTAATTGTGCACACCAAGTGCAGGACGCTGTGCATTAGATACGCAAAATTTGCTCATAAATTAAAATGCACCCCATGGATCAGGACAAAAGCCATGGCATGGCATGCCCGCACCTACACACACACACACACACACACACACACACGCGCGAACATGCATATGTAGTTAGTATCCCTCGCTGGGATGTTCGCTTTGTGGATAACGAGAAGCGCAATTATCATTTAAATGAGTGTTTTTATAAGCCAACAGCGACGCAGATACACTGAAACAAACTATAGTGGGAAGCGACATTTTCAAATGCTTATATATGTATATAGATATAGACGTATTCACTGAACTTTTCCATTTCGAGTCTCGGTCATTGATTGACATATGAGGAAAAGCGGCAAACCTAATCAACTCAAAAAAGTAGAGTTAGAGAGAAAGAGATAGAGATAGGGAACAGAAAGAAGAGATAGCAAAAGAACTGAACCTAGTCAACAGATCAAATATGCATTATGCATTATTTATCGGGCCAGTTATCAGGTATTATTATGGCCCAGCTTTATTTACGAAGTAAATCTTAATGTTTTTATCATTTCAATCGAAGAGAGTCAACCATCTCACATACATACATATACATATATCTTCAACTGCTGAATCGATAAATATCGATAAGCAATTTTGAGCACATCTCGCTTAGAGGCAGCAAATTCGATGCGTGTATTGCTGTGATTACTCAATCAGATAATGAATACGAGCACTATTTGAAAAACTATTTGTTATGGTCTAGCATGGTGTATCTATGTGTGTGTGTGTGTGTGTGTGTGTATGCATACACGTGTACATATGTATGAGTGTGCTTAGATGCATGCATGCACTGATTAACCTCAAATGTGTATTGAGGACGGCTGCTCGCTGGGCGCATTGGTAACTTTTAAGTTTGGCAAATACCTGAAACAGAAACAAATTGCAAATAATGTTTATTTGAATATAATAGATATATATGATTGTAAGAGTGTACATATGTGAATCGGGTTATATTGGATTGCATATTATGATTATATTATAACACACACGCCATTAGCGTATCGATTTGGCTGCCATCCGCGGTGTTCCTGGTGTTCCTGGTGTGTCCTGAAAAGGTTGTGTTGCGGCTGCCTTGTCGTATACGTAATGGCAGTCCTTCTAGAGCACTTCTTTTTCCTGTTCCTATTGTTGTTGTTGCTGTTGTTGTAGCTGTCATGCCAGGAGGCCAAGTTTGGCGAGGTGTCGAGCAGTTGAACTGTGAACTTTGTGCCAGGCATTATTTAGTCAAGCCTTTTAAAATCAACTTCGCGCGGAAGCCTGAAAAGTTGGAATATGTATTTGGCCGTGTTTTGATGTTGTTAATGTTGTTGTTGTTGTTGTTGCCACCGCACAAAAAGTCGTAAGCCAGTTGATGCAATTTCCCAGTGCGAAAATTAACAAATATATACACACGCACACGCACACACACACACACGCACACCTACAAATGAAAATTTGCGCTCGAGAATTCAATTTAAGCAGAGGAAACAAAACCTGGACTTGGGCGGGGGAAGGGTGCTTGGAGTTGCAAATGTGTGTGTGTTTGTGTGTGTATAAGAAGTGTGTTGCATCGTTTGTTTACTTGAGGTTTTTGCCACTTTTTAGTTTTCTATTTTTTTTCACTTTCGTATGCGGGCCAGCCGGAAGGAAGTGCAAGCGAACAAACCGAGCGCAGCACAAATACGCCCTGTGTTGCCGAGCAGTGAGAGGGTAGCGTGTTAGGGGGCGGTTTAGGATGGGGGTAGGGATAGCGATGGGGATAGGGTGTGTCGTGTTGAGCTTTCGATTGGTTGCTGCCACGGGCCACAAGAATGTGGGCCTCAAACGCTGTTGCATTGCACAAATTGGCACAAGCGGATGCGAGCTGCTACGCTTGCCCCGTGCCACACCCTCCATGACCCACCCATCAAAACACATTCCATTCTTATTTATATTGGTTTATTTATTGGCAAATTAAACGTTGCATGGAAAACGCTTAGAGCTGTGGGCCAAATAAGGAAAGTGCTCGCAAGCCACCGAAGAGATGGAATTAATATGCCAAAACTGAGCAGCTGGCAACAGCAGCAGCAGCAGTAGTTTTAGGCAACTGTGTGTGCCACACGCAACCCTTTTGCCAAGCATTCAACAGCCAATACAGATAGATACAGATACAGATACAGATACAGATACAGTTCGCAGACGTAGCTGTTGAGATATCTGCTCTGCTTGTATCCGCATCATAGTCCTAGACCATAAGCAAACACAAATGATGGCAATCTGTTAGTATAACCAGGCAGCCTCTCCTCTCCCCCCTCCTCCCCCCCTTCCCACTCTTTCAAACCCATCGAAACCCTTTCGCGTCTTTGGACTGCCATCGTCTGTGCACAATGCTGGCCAAATTTATATTATTAATGCCTGTTTATCTACATGCGACGACGATGTCGCCCCCATAGATACGACTACGCCAACAACCAACGTGCAACTCAAACAAACAACTATCTCCCGTTGCCCCCCACTCCCCTCTCTCTTACCACCCTTACCCACCCACACAACACATTCTCTTCGCTGCTGCTGTTGCTGCTGTTGTCTTTGTCTTTATATACGCTGTTTTATGAGCCTCAATTAATTTCCGCGTAAACAGCGCGAGTTCTCCAACACACACACACACACACACACACACACACAAAACACACACACATATATGTATACATGTACATATACATATACATATATTTAAAAGGAGTAAACAGTGGCAATGTTAAAGTGATGAGAACATTGATGAAATTGTTAACAGTTGTTGTTTTGCACGATTTAATATTTAATATTCAACATTATATCTTTTTGATTGTTTATTTCTTCTATCTTGATTCTCATACATTATATTGATGGCTTCTGAATATCCCAGTATACACAAGTGCATATATATATATATGTATAATCATCTACTCAGTATATAGCATTTGAAGTTGCATTACATCATGGAATGATGATTTGTGTTTTTTTCTTTCCACTTAAGTTGACTCAGTCTGGGAACATGACTCATCTTAAATGTTTTACTAGTGGAATTTTGAACTGTATGTGGTTTCGGTTTAGGCTTCAGTTAATCATAATCTTAACTGCGCACACTGCTGATTAGGAGTTACTTACTGCTTAGTTGCACTCACCCCTCACCCCTCACACCTGCACACGAATTAGTCTTCGTATCGCATTCACGTGCGCATTCACACACACTCTCACACACACACTCACACACACTCACAGTCACATTCACATTCACATTCGTATTCACATTCGCTTTTGTATTTCGCACCGTTGCGATTAGTAGATACATTTGTCGCATTAGTGGCTAAACCCCCGCAGAACATTTTATCATGTTAATCTACACTAATGACAACTAGCGTGAGCTATGCGAGACTATTCGACTGCCAGATACCCTACAAATGGCATTTTCGTTTCCATCATAACTATGTTTTCGCTATTTATTTATACTTATCGTAGCGGCAAACTTTTCCAAATACTTGTTCGATATATTGTGCCCTAGTCTGAAATACTCTTTCCATGCAGGGTGTGGCAACAAACACCGCGAGATACTAATTATCAGTCAAATAAAAAATATTTTGACGGGAATATTTGTAAATATTTACTATATATATCGGCACCGATTCTGAAATGCTCTAACAAATTTATAGCTTAAGTCAAAAGTGGATTTAATATTGATTAGCACATTCTCTACAAAATATTTGACAGGCACGTATATATATATACTTATACATAAACATATAGATAAGCTTTTCGGAAGCTTTTAGTTGAAAATACATACACACGGACATATATATATGTATATATATGTATTTCTATATGTATTTTATAGATGTATCTATTATAGCATGATGGCATGTCTAGAGCTTGTATACATTTCTTTTATGATAGCCCATAATGAAAATATATAATCAAACTGCCTTTGTAACCCCCCCCCCACCACTCCCCTCTCCACGTAATCCCAACCATTGGCAATATTGATGCGAAAAACGAGCGCGCCACGCATCCGCTGCGATTAACAGTTTTTGATAAACAAAACTAAACCAATAAACAAACAGAAACACGACAAAAAAAACAAATTTAATAAACAGCAAATATTCGTAGAATGTACACCGAGAAAAATATGTGTTGCTCACATTTCTTTTTTTGTATGGCAAAAGAAGAATTGCAATCACCAATCTTGAAACAAGAATCTAATCGCAAACTTAGCTTAACAATTTCTCAGTTTGGAATATCAAATATGTATATATATTTTTTTGTATTTGTTAATTAAATAATTATAAAATAATTTATTTTATTTTATTTTTCTCTCTGTGTACATACGTAGGCACAGCAAATGGCAAAACAGCAGAAATAAAAAGCTCGTGAAAAGTTCTTATCGACTGATCGATAATAGCTGAAGGAGTGAGTGCATTCTGTGTGTGTCACCGTTAAGGGAGGGGAGGGAGAGAGAGAGGCGGGTGCCTTGCGAAGCGAAAGCTTCTGGTTGCTAACGGGGAGCTTGGCCGACGTGACCAACGGCACATCATCAGCCGGCGAAAGCTCGCCGCGAACGGAGTCGCTCACGCTGCGAATTCGCCGCTGGTATATAAGGCGTCATGCAGAGCGCATACTGCAAATACGTTTGTTGGTTCGCCCTGCTCGCTTCGTCGTTCCGTTCGCAGCTCAACTCGCAACTCGCAACTCTCAATATGTGGTCCAAGATTGCCATCATCGGTGCTCTGGTCGTGATGGGCGGCACCCTCTCCGTCAGTGTTGTGGACAACTTTGCGTATGTGGATCGCTCCCTGGAAGTGGCCATGCCCAAGGCGAAGCGTCATTCGGCGCAGGATTAATGGGGACGGCTCAGGATGCGCAACTAGTTCCGTTTTGCCAGTGCCACACCAGCTGATCTAGTTCATTAAGTAATCATCCAAATTGTTTGTGTACAGTTTTCAAATGTTAAACGATTCAATTTCGCTATACTCGCTTGCCTCTGTACAGTTCAAGTGAACTATAAGCGTGAATCAGTTCTTCATATTCCTCATGCCTCCCGCCGAGACGAACAACTGTCATTCACACACTTTTTTTTTGTTTTTTTTTTCCTCTGTTTAGCTTGTAGCCTTAGCCGTTTAAGCACCCACAGTATAAGCACGATTGCATGTTGTAAATAGTTAATAAATAAATAAACGTATGTTAACCGAAAGAGCCAAGGAATTGTGCGAAGCTAATGCACAAATGCCCAACTCGACTCATTGTCGCCACTCAATGCTGATCAACTATGCAGATAAATATTATTTTTTGTGGTCTTAGTCACTTCACACTCCACGGCAAAATTATAATACCCGCTAGCAAATTAAATACTCTTCTGTAAGTTGCCGCATGTTTGGCAGCCTTAAAAAAAAAACAAATTTTATCATCAGCTGTGAATCGATATTCCCAATTCCCCTTGGAACTGTGAGTATAAATTATATATATATATATATATATATACATGCGAGCACACAAGCTAAATTCCCCATATTCCGGCTTTGTTTGCCTGCCACTAGTCGTGAGTCAAAGGTCAAAGCGGACACACACACACACACACACCCACACACACACACACATGAGCCCTAACAGTTTTATAATTAAACTGTTAATGGTCGCATTATAAAAATAGACATATATTCGAGGGCATCGTTTGTTTAGTGCTTATCTTAATGCTCATATTTATTTCAGTTTTTCAAAACTCATTGAGTTAGTTTTGACCAGTGGGAGGGGCCATTGGGGGAGTGGCAAATAACGCACAACTTGCCACAGTACTCTGTCCGAAATCTGTGGGCGCACTAAAAATGACTGGCCAGCCGCAAATACTTTGTCAGGATCAAGTTGACACTCGTTTGCTCGTCGGTTTGGTTGGCCCCGGCCCAGTTCAGCCATAAGCCCGACCCCGTCCGACGGACGGTTGATGGTTGCAGGTCGCATGCCCCCAAAAACAGCGAGCCATGTATGTATGTGGCATAGGCCGTCGCCCGCATTTGACACTCTTTTTTTTTTTTTTCTTCGTTACTGTTTTTGTTTTGTTTGTTGCCACACAAATGGATGTGTCTATGGCTTTGTGTGTGCGTGTGCGTGTGTGTGTGTGTGTGTGTGGGGGCATTTTGCCAGAACAGATTGCTGAAGATTTGATTTTGGGCAGCTACCCAGTGGCCAGCACAATCGTTAATCTAATGAAAGATGACGTTCGCTGGGCGAGCGGCAACAAAATTTTGAGTAGTTGCCACTGCCAACCACATCCCATATCCCACCTCCACCTCCAGTTCCAGTTTCAGCTCCAACTCTAGCTCCACTTGCAGGTACACTTTCCAAAACTGTTTGACTTAATTGCATTGCATTTTAAATGTTAAATGAAAGTAATCGATAATTAAATAAAATACTGAGTAATCAAATTAAAATTGTTTTTTTATAGTCATTGGATTTTATTAAGCACACAGACACATAAAAAATATACATGTGAATATATAATATGATATGGGATTCAATTAAGAATTAATACTTGGGGAAAATTGAGGACAAAGTTCAGATTTAACGCTTGGAAATTCCAATCTGGTTAGTGCCACATTTTATTATTCTTTCTTAGCACTTTTAATAGGGGATCCATTTGATATCAAATTGAATAATGTAATAGTCACAAGAGTATTGCGCAATTTTGTGCAGTGTAGAGTCGAATGCGGCTGCTGCTGCTGCTGCTGTGTGGACTGCCACTGCTTCATCCGCTTGGGTCTGCGGCTGTTTGCTAATCATTCATCATTCCTGGCTCGCCTCGGGTCCTGATGAGTAAGCGGCAAGTAAAACAATGCATTTCCACACAGTTGTGGTGGACAGCGGGGTGGTTGGTAAGGGGTTAGGTGGGGTGGGGTGGGGTGGGTGGTAGGGGTTACTGTCATTGTTGGAATATTAGTTGGCTCTATGGCTAGTGATGTTGCGGCATTTGATACTCCTCGCAGTTACCTGCTCATCTGGCACCTGGTCAAAGTTCAATCGCTCGTCCCGTGTCGGCTTACCAAAGACCACAGGCAAACACACACAAACAAACACACACACACACACACACACACAAACAATACACACACAAATTTGCACAAAATTTGCAAATTAACGAGTCTTTCCGAGCAGACACGCCCACTGTTCGCACCACCTGCACCACCGCTTGTCGCGAACGAGCCCAATAAAATTTGATTAGTCTCGTTCGCAGCAACAGCAGCAGCAGTAGCAGCAACAGCAGCGGTGGCAGTGGCAGTGGCAGTGACAAATCCTTTAAGTTCTCAAGATTGCAGCTGCCCCGAAATGGGGGCGAGCCATATGAGAATTGATGCTTGCCACAAACAGTTTGGGGCTCAGATAGAGATACAGAGATTTAACTCTGCTTCATTCCTCCACTCAATGTGCAACCACTTCACTTGCTGCTGCTGCCGCTGCTGCTGTTGCCGCAGGGGCAAAGCGGTAGCTAGTTGTGTATTGTATATTCATGGCAGGATGGCCTCGTGGCAGGACACTGAAACGTGGCCCGAGGCCGAGCCGGCCAACTTGGGTTAATTTACATTATAAACTTTGAATATTTTATTGTTTGTCTAGGAAAGGACACAGCTGGCGGCAACAGCAGCAGCAGCAGCAGCAGCAGCAGCAGCAGTAGCAGCAGCAGCAGTAGCAGCAGCATCGCCACATCGCAAGTGCGCCACGGACACTGGCTGTCTGTCCTTCCGTCTGCCTTTTGCACTCGGAGAAATAATCGAGCGCTGAGCTCAGCTTCCCTAGCTTCTCCTTTTTCTCGCAGTGTACTCCTCAAAGCGTCTCCTTTTGGCCCACTGAAAGTAATAATAATAATTCAAAAAATTATTCATAAATTTCAGTTGATGTTTTTTTTTCTGAGTGTGGGTTTGTGTGGGCGTGGCCGGACTTCTGGTGCTGAGACCATTTATTGACACTGCCCGATACACGAGGCATAGCGGTGGAGGGGGGCAGGGAGGCATGAAGGGAGAAGCTGATGCGTTTTGTTGATTTAATGACGACATATTGAACAGTTTTGTGCAAATTATGATACTGTGCTCAGTGGAGGCCACGCCACACCAGCCCAGGCTACCTGTCCTGCCGTCTGCCTCTCCCCACCTCTCCTCATCGAGCTGCTCGTGGTGTTCATTGGGTTGTCATCATTGGCATTAACATTAGCGTTGCCAATGGCTGCGCTGCTTGTTAAGCTTTTGGGCATCAGGTAACTAAATAATTAAACAGTCTGCCCCGGACACCTAGCAAACCGAGTCAACCACAGTTTTATGGAGCAAGGATTACGGATGTGGCAGCTGGCCGGGGCAGGTTTGCGTTGCACTGTTACACCAATTACAATTTGGCAATGGCGCTGTTAGTTTTGTTAGTCAATTCGGTCAAGGGATTATTTCATATTTGAAATTTATATTTATCATAGTTTCAACCGGATACGTTCTACGAGGTCTGACCAATAAGTAATGAGACTAAGTCCATAAAATACGTATATTTAAAAACTAAGGTACATTGATGTGATCCCCTTCAAAGTACTCCCCTCCCGCAACTACACACTGGTTCCAACGTTTCTTCCAGCTTTCGTAACATTTCTGGAAGGCTTCGACTGGAATGTCCTTTAGTACCCTCGTCACGGCGGTCTGGATGTCAGTTATGGACTCAAAATGCGTTCCTTTCACGGCCAATTTTGTTTGGGGGAACAAGAAGAAGTCACAGGGTGACATATCCGGCGAATAGGGCGCTTGCAGCAACACTGCGATGTTTTTAGAGGTCAAAAACTGCGACACACTGAAGGAATCGCGAACAATCGCGTACCGCTGTTCAATATTACGTCGTTCCATATTCGTGACACGCCTTACAAACACGTTGTCGAAAACACAACACAGCTGGAGAACTATCGAACGTACGAAAGTCGCGAGCACATGTATCGATAGAGGAGGGACGGGAGATTAACCGACCGAAGTTTCAGGTTCGCAGTGTTACCACAAGCGCGGCTAAAAAATCAGTCTCATTACTTATTGGTCAGACCTCGTAACATCAGAATTAACTTTTCAATTGTTAGTTGCCATGACAACAATTTAATGAGCAATTCATCTATTTATCTCTCAATATGAAATAACAACGTTTTTGAAACAACCTTTCCATCAGCTTAACTGCAAAGAAACCAATTTGCATAGAAATACCCAGACGAAAAAATAGCTACATTTACACGTGTCACGATGATGATAATGAATATATATATATACATATATACATATATATATATATATATGTATATACATTCATATACATATGTATGCTTAAAAGTGTCTGTCATGTCATGTGATTCACAATTATAAGCTGAGTATATTTGAATAATGAGCCTCAATCTTGGTCACATCTTGCATCATGCTGCAGCTGTTACTCCAGATCTTAGAGATGTACATATATTATTCGAACAAGTTTGCATCACATTCCTTAATTTAATATTAAATTTGTGAAATGTGCGAAGCAATTACTGATCTTATTCAATATAGCTTTAGTTTAGTTCCTCATTATTTGTTGGTGTCAACAAAATCTTTTTACTTTCATTCGCAAAACTTTTACGCAAACTATCAACATATTTCTTAGCTTATTCGGATTTCACACACACACCCAACACACACACACACACACACACACACACACACACACATACATGCACATCAGTTAGTCAGGTGCAAACTCTACTTTATGCGCTAAATACGTTTTTTTTCGGTTGCAATTTTTGTGTGGCACCCTTTCGCTTAAGCATAAGTTCGGGGATTCCCCCAAGTTTGGAGACTGAACAATAAAAATACGAGACAATTTAATCTGCCATTTGCTGTAGTTCTTGTTGTTGTTGCTCTCTCTCTCTCTCTCTCTCTCTATCTCTCTCTCTCTCACTCTGTGCCCCTCTATCTCTGCCTCGTGCTGCAGTTTGTTTTGTGCTTTAATCCCAGCAATACGCGCAACGCACGTGATCCAAAGTCAAGCCCATGCCGAGCAGGGAGCACAATGCGTGCAATGGGTGCAAGGAGGGTGCAAGGAGCACTTCCTTGAGCCTCACACCTTGGCCGCCTTAGATTGTTGTCTTCTGCTCACCACGCACCTGACCAAATAAATAATTTATAAATGTTTGTTATGCAAGGATTAGCAAAGGATTGCGTCGCCTTTTCTTTCTCTCTTTCTGCCTGTCTTTTCGTCTGTCTGTGTGCCTGTCTCTCTGCTTGTCTTTGCATGGTTGCACCATTTAGGAAACTCGTAGCTCATCACTTGCCCCCAGCCCCATTCGCCCCTCTGGAGTGGAAAACTCATTTAAAGAAATGCTTTCATTTTTTATCGCTGCCTTCACATCGAAATTAGCCACACAAAACTGGAATGGAATGGGATGGAATGGAATGGAATACAATGGAATGGTGCGGAATGGAGTGGAATGAAATGCTAGGTTGCATAGAATTCTCGCATAATAAATTATAATGCAAATCCGCGCTTAAGATCACAACAACAGCAGCGCAAAAACAGGGCGTTTAAGTGAACCTACCCAGCATCACCCCAACCCCCCCCCCCGGCAACCGTTACCCCCCACCTTACTTCGGGCAACCCCAATTTCCCAACGATTTGACTGGGTTCACGGTTTTTTTTTAGCCTTTTTTTTCGCATTTTGTGACACTTTTTTGTTTTTTGTCGCTCTGCGGCCGCCATTTAAAATGATAAAAATCGCAAACAATTTTTGCCCGGACCTCAGTCGACAATGATAAAATGCCGGCACACACACACACACACTCACACACACTTATATATATATATATATATATATACATGTATGGAATAGGGGCGGACAGTTTTGACTGCTCTGCGTCTGACTATGGCCATCAAAATACTTAAGCAGGCAATTTGTAATGCTTTGGCAGTCGCCAATCAATCAATCGGCAGATATCGGAGATAGTATTTCGAGTGCAGCCAGCAAGATAAATACAGCAGCCACAACTTTGAGTATTATTCAAAATGGACAATAAAATCCTCACAATGTACAAATGACATTCCTGCTTAACGAGCACCATTCAAAATTTATGCAGATTCAATGAATCAATGAATGAATCCAACAACAACAACAACAATAACAACAACAACAACAACAACAACAATATTTAATGCTTGCTCGCATCGCAAATGTATCTCGCAGGCAACACACATAACTCCAGAAGCTAATTCCTGTCGAAAAATGTGTGTCTCGTCTCTGACCTCATAAGCTGTACATATATTGTATATATGTACATATATTTAGTATATATATTCTCGTTTAGCATCAAGAGTCCACAAAATATGTAGACAATTGTCCTTCTATCGATTTCTCTGCGAACTTTGAATATAAACTTGGAATGCTCGGCTTGGTCGGCTTGGTATACTATATCATAAACTGTAGTCCCATACTATATATAAACAAAGCTCCGCTTCCTTAGCTTTGAATACTTATCTATCTACTTATCTATCTATCTATGTATTATTCCTTATATAGCTTAAGAAATGCAATTACAGTTATAAGAAGTTGATTCAACTATTTCTCATCCATTCTTGGCCCATTCGCATATCATTCTAAACCCATTCCCATCTCATTCTACTCTAATTCGCGTCTAATTTTGATCTCTTTCCCATATCATTCTTAGCCCAACCTTATCCACTTCCCAACTCACTGTCAACCCATTGCCAACTCACGGCAAACTAATGAATTAGTTTGTAGGTTATCAGTGGGTAAATTCACATTTATGAGTTTAGTTTTGGCCATTTATTACGCAACAGGAGCCGTCAGGAGTCGTCAAATTTATTTGCCAGGTAGCAATTTGAGCGTTTCTCTTTTGCAGAAAGCCAACTTTGCCAGAGTTGCAGTCGAATAAATGCATTTCTAACTTTTGCCATATGCTAAACAAACACAAACGAGAAGCGACCGAAGTTGGATACTTAAGCGAGCGGAGGGCGGTGGGAAGGGGAGCAGTAGGGACATTTGGCTGGCCCTTGCCACGGGGATCGTTCAGCGAGTGCTGCTTGCTGCATGCAATAATAATGCTAAATAATAAAACGTGGCAGGGGCACGAGACGAAGCAGCAGAAGAAATGATAATAATGCTGGGGCAGAAATTGGTCAAAACAATATAAATGCAAATGTTGCAGCGTCGGCGTCGACGATGACGTCGACGTCAACTGCGCTGCCGACGACAGCAACCCTGAAACGCATTTTAATCAGTTTGTAGCGAATGCTCCCCATTCCCCAGCTGCCTGTTTGTCAGGGGCGTGGCAGGTGGCACAGACCGCGTGCTCTGCATCGCAAATGCGTCCAGTTTATGGCCTGCAGCAGCAGCAGCAGTAGCAGCAAAAGCCATTGCAGACAGCGGCGCCAACAATTTAGCAGAGGTAGGTAGAAAGAGAGAGAGGGGGAGAGAGAGAGAGAGAGAGAGAGAGAGGGAGAAAGAGACAGAGTCAGTGTTGCAGAGCTGCAGGCGCAGTCAATTTGCTCAAGTTACCTGTTGTGCAACCCAAACCCCACAATCCCCAATCCCCTATACTAAATCCCCTAACCCCTGTCCCTAATCCCCTATACCCTATCCGCTAGTTACGCATAAATCATTGACAAATCGCTGGGCGACTCCCATAACGAGCAACTGGTGCTCTGGGTAGGCGTGACAGCCAGAACAATGAACTGATTCCGTTGCGACTCGAGGCATACTCCCTCCCTCCACACACCGCCACCCACAACTCACCTTCTCAGTCAGCAGGTGCTGACAACGAGTTCTTTAGACTTGGGCTCTAAAATAAACCACTCCATTATAAAACATACTTCTACGCAGTTTCCACATATTCATTTCAATGCTTACATTCATTTTCAGCTTAGAAAGTAATAGTCGAGAAAGCTCATCTTAAATATTCAAATGAATTTATGAACTCGGCTTTTAATGGTAATCAGGAATAGGCATAGACTTTATGGACTCGAAGATGCTTCCCCTGACACTTACATATTATTGCACAGTTTCATTGGGCAACTTATTAGCCAATTTTTAATGGAATCTGTGGCAGCAACAAGGCATGGCACATGCAGTCCTGCTGCTGTTAATCTGCACACACTTCCACTATACATTTAGCCAGAAGGACAATGTTTATTTAATAAATATTGAAATCAACACAAAAGTCTTTTGGTGTTGCAAAGTATTAAAATTGACAACTGAACTGGAGTTAATCGAATCAAATGCTAAAAGCTGTGACAAATGAAAGCCTTAATTAAATTAAAAACTTGATGAAACCCTGATCCGATTTACCAAATGCCATTCGAGTGTTGACCATGTTTGAAATGAATACCCTGTATTTATGGGCATTATTTGTGGCCATGTTGAAGTGCGTGAGAGGAGAGGTTGCTTTCGTTAACTGATTAAGATAGACTGTTGAACAGATGTTGTCATTTTGGGCTCCGTTGCTGTCTATTGGCATTTGGTTATCTTAGCTTCCAGTTGGCATTGGCGGCTTTTGTCTTTGGTAAATTTGCATTTTCATTTGGGTGGCAGCGGATGCCGGCAGCCGATGCGAAATGTTAATGAATTGCCAAAATCGCAATGCAAACAAAAATTCAATTTGCAAAAATAGCAACACTTGCAACTGCTGCAACTGCTGCAACAGCAACAGCAACAATTCCAATAAATAAATTGCACATTTGCAGACGCCTTGATGGGATTTGTGCGATGCATGTGGCGAGTGTATAGAGAGATGGGTGTGTGTGTGCGTGTGTCTCTGTGTGTATGTGCGTGTAGCATGCCACACAAAAGACTTTTTGCATGCTTCATTATTTCTGGGGCTAAATGAAATGATAATAGATTTATCTGCTTGCCTGGGCGTGCACAAAGATACAAAGATACAAGGATAAAAAGGAGCAAAGAAGCGCGAGCAAAGTGCGTATCTTTATATCTGCAGTGCGATGGCTGCACACATCTATCTATCAGATACACTTGAGCGCATCTACATAAGTACATTTGGACATATGCATGTCTGCATGTACAAATACGTATCTGTCTGTGCCCAACTACACTGAACGAAAACGCTTTTCAAAACGAAAACTCCGAAAATATATTCAACCAATTTAGCCATATTTCTTACCAGTATTCCTAAGCTTAGAATACGTCTTGAATGAAATTCGATTGAGCCCAAAACTATCTCACAGCCAATGTGCATTCAATAGTTACTCACTTAATTTTAATCTGAGTGTTGATTGTTGGCTCTGCACTTCTAACAACTGACAAACTAACTCAAGCTGAGATCCAACAATGTTGAAGTTAATTTTGAAACACAGTTCCAACTTCCAACATATATTATATACGTATATCCCATGTCCGTTTCTCTGAGTGAACTATTTGCCTCTGGGCACTGGTTATGCGGAGAGTCGAGCACAAGCTGAGAACATGAGTGCTTGCTGGGTGCCCAGCTAGATTCGGCAAGGGCTGGAAACTTTAAGCCTATTACAAGTTGAGCAACAGGCTGTGTAATAACCAATAATGATGAACAGGGCCAACAGTACATGCATGTGTGTGCTCTAGCCATAAGCCAGCCAAATGGGAAAGCGTATTTATTTTGTTGTTGCCACTGTTGCGGCTACTATTTCCCTCGATGTGTCTGTGCAGCTGCTGCATGGAATTTTCAACAAAAATATACTTGCAAAATATTATTCAAATTTGACATCCGATTTAACAACCAAAAACTTTTGACAAACCAGCAAATCGCATGTCTACCAAATATCCGCATTTCTCCGCATTTCTTCTAATCGAATTTTGTGTTTTTTCAAGTATGCCTAAAATAAAGCCAAAACATACAAATTCAGCCTGCGAATCCAAGTGCAGCTTTAATACATATATTTCACTTTACTCTTCAGTTTTTTATCAAACTCAAATTGCTTAATGTCGGGGCAATAAAAGTTGCACCGTGTGCAAAAAGGAAATGTATTTTGTTCTTAATTAAAATCTTGAGTTAACCTTGTTATCGATATGAATATTTTAATTAAAGAGTGCCACACCTGAGAGAGAGAGAGGGATGACGGGTCTCATTAGGGAAAAGAAAAGAAAAATGGGTGGAAAAATGGAGCGAATAGGGGAAGAAAGAAAAGCCATGCAGTGGAAATTTAATGAGCTACTTTAAGCTGAACTCTTGGCCTTTGGACCCCCTGAGCTGGGCTGTTGAATTGGATACGAGTGTGTGGACAGAGGCTCGATCTTCGTCTGGCTGCGTCTCGGTTTGCTCTTGTGCTGGGTTCTGGTAACTCGCTAACTGAACGCAACTCATTCAGTGTTCTGGCCACGGTTGCGGCGAAGTTTTACTGCATAAATTAACTTGGCCAAACACAATTTTGCAATTATTTTGCAATTAATAATTTATGTGCGCAGTCGGCCCGTCGACCACACAGCAACAGATAGAGAGAGAGAGATAGAGAGAGAGAGAGAGTGAGAGCGAGAGGGTGCAGGATACTGGGCAAATATATGGCCAAGAGTTGTCTTTCGACTTGTTTGCCAGTTGTTGCTACTCATTATATTCAACTGTGCCAGTTTCCATGCTCGTTTTGCTGTTTGCCTTTAATCGCCTTTTAAGTGGCGACTTTAAACGTCCAACCCCCAAACCCCAACCCCCCAGCCCCAATCCCCAACTTGCCAACTCGCAACCTCCAGCCTGCAACCCTTACCCTCTTGCCACCGTGCCCCCTTCTCCCTTGGCCGTCATGTATTTTGATTTTGATATCCGCGTGCGGTTTGTGGTCTTGTTTAAGTTTTGCGGTCGAGTTGCTGTCATGTCCCTTTGGCTGGTTCTAGTTATTCTTATTGTTGTTTTTGTGGCTGTTGCTGTTGTTGTAGCTGTCACTTCATTACTGTCACATGATAACTGGGACCCCAGCGCTTGGCTTGGACCTTAAGTGGCTTTCACCTTGACGCCCTCCACATACCCCATAACAACAGCAACAACAGCAGCAGCAGCAGCAGCAGCGGCAACAAAAAAAATGTCAGGCGACACATGGAGTTGGCCACAAGGGAACTCATTATACAAAGTCCGGCTAACATGCCTCAATCCGAACACGCCCCCGCCTCCCTGTCACACCCACAATATGTGCGCACGTTTTATGAGTGGCACACACAGCCAGACTCGATTGTATCCGTATCTATAACTGTCTCTGTATCAGCGCCTCTATCTGTATCTGTTTCTGTATCTGTATCTGTATATATCTCCGTATCTGTATATGTATCTGTTACTGTATCTGCGCCTCTATCTGCGCCTCTATCTATATCTGTATCTGTATCTGTTGCTGCTTATATAAAAAACGCATCCGTTTCGCACACATTTTGCACATTATTGGAAATCGTGCGCTTCGTTAGTGGCAAATCTGTTGCAAAGTAGCCAGCCGACTATCACATGGACACCGCTACATGTGTCAATAAATACATACGTATATGTATGTACACCACAACCATACCCCCAACCACCCAACCACCCAACCACCCAGCTGGTTTCTTTTCGTTACGATTCGTTTCGATTCGTTTCGTTTCGCTTTGTGTGTGACAGTTTCCAGTGGCTCAGAGCTTTGTGAATGCCTTGCCTTTGGCATTGTTGCCGAGGCTTATCATTTATTGCTGCTGATTGCTTTGGCAGTCCATCCCCAATATACCTCACATCCCCTCCCCCTCTGCCCCCTCGCATTCACTTGCCCCTGGTGCGAAACGAACAACGACCTGGGCTTTGCATATACACTGCACAAAGGCATTCAAATTGGCATCGATGACCGAGTCAGATATATCCTCTGCTTCCCCGTTTTATCAAGATTACGTTCTTAAATTACAGTGTATACTTAAATCGAAAACAATCCCATTTAAATGCATGCATTACAGTTGCCTTTGCCTCTTCAAAGTTTATAATCGAGTTTTACAACACCAATGATGGCCATTCATATATGGGTCTGCTTTATAAACTGTAAGTGAGCAAATATAATGCCAATATATATGCTTGGGGTACAATACAACACTCAAATTCAATTGCTTTGCAACACTTATACGGACTGGGGCGTTTTCTTTGCCTGTTGCCAGTCGGTGTGGCATAAAAGTTGCACGCATCATAAAGAGTGCTCGAGTCGAGTCGAGCAGCGGAATGCAACTCAATCTGCATATTTGGCTTGGGTGGTCTTATCAGAGACCTAGTCCATATGCCCGCAAGCATGCCTGAATTTCAGAAGGCCAATAACGAAATTTCATTAATGTGCCACATTGTGGCACGAGCTGGTGCCCTGTGTCTCGGCCGGTCCACAACTGAGGGCTGTTTAGGTGGTGGGATGGAAACGCATTTGTCAGCATTTTGCATTTAAAATGCTTACTTCAGGTTTAATTTGATACATTTGCCGCCATTTGTGGCACACTCAACTCAGGCACTTTTCATTCCAGAAGGGATTGATTGATTGGGTTTGGTTCTCTTAAAGATATGAATATCCTGGATGAATAACTGGAGTAATAGAGTGGGAATGAATGGAAAGTTGGCTTTTTGCATAACAGATACTTTATCTGTTTGTCTGTCGGCTACCATAATCGCCAAGCTCAAAGTCGAATTGTCCCTTCGATATGGATCTAAGTGGAAGCACATGAAGATTCTCATTCGGCGCGGTGTTTAATCGTGTCTTGTTATCACCCCGCCCTGTTTGTGGGCGTAATCAGCGGCCCGCATTTGATAGGCGCCCACAGAACTCAACTCGACTCAGAAGAACCACCAAAATCGAGGAGAAAAAAAGACGACTCGAATTGAAACAAATTGTGGAACGGACATGGCACTGACTGATTAGAAAAATTGTGTAAGACACAACAAGCGGGCCAAAGCTGCAAGCCAAAAGAAAAGCGAAGCAGAAAAAAGAAGCGTCGCAAAAAATTCAAATAAAATAAAATAAAATTCGAGACAAGGCAAAGTTTTGGCGGCGTGGGCGCATTCGGGGCTCAAAATGAATAAAAAAGAAATTCATCAAATTTTGGCAGCGTAGCAAAAACCGACGCTGACTCGCTGCCCTTTGTTGTGCCAGGCGCTTGAGGGTTTGGGGGCACTGATAGAGGGTGAGGGGTGGTGTTGGGCGTGAGGGTGCGGCCACAAAACAGAAAGCAGCAGCAGCAGCAGCAGCAGCAGCAGCAGCATACGTTTGGAAGCGGCTTGTCAGCACGCGCACAACAAAAAACAAAATACAAAAAAACATAAAAAAAAAAATAAAAAAATGAAAAGAAAAGAAAAAAAAATATTGTTGAAAACAGTTAGCGAAACAATTTAATGATGAATGATGGTCAATAGCAAATTTCGTAGCAAGAAGCGCTGCAGGAGCAGCAAGTTAGGAAAGGAAGCGGAACAGGGGAGGCATGGCAATGCCATAGATCCATTGAGGCATATGCACATGGTTGGCCAGTCAGCTGAGCAGAGCTAAGGCAGAGCTGAAGCAGAGCTGAATCAGACCAGAGCAGAACAGAGCGGTGCGGAGCAGAGCGGAGCGGAGCGGCGGAGCAGAGCGGTGCGGAGCAGAGCAGAGCAGAGCAGTGCTGAGCGCATTGCTTTTCAATTGAAAACCAATTTATAACAAAGTAACAAGCGATGCAAAGTTTCCAGAACAAGTCGCACTTTGAATGCCCTCTCGATTGGTAGAATAAACCAAAAATTATAACTGTTTAGTCAGACAATGAAATGAGAGTTGGCTTGATGAGGTCGAGAGGGGCTTACGATATACTGTGAACCCCTTCGGAGTGCCGAATTCCCCCAGCTATCCTCTATCCCCTAGCAGCTTATATATTAAAAAAAAACTCACTCAAAATTTAATAATCTGTTTTTTTTTCAAGGAACCTTAAAAAACCGTCCTAATATTTATATAATTAATATATATGAATATTGGCGGCGCTTTCAGGACTCTGAGAAGTATTCGAAAGGCTGCAGCAGGCCTGTGACTGAATGCGAAGACTCGAATCAGTTAGTTAAGGTAAGGACCAATGATAAAAAAAAGAATAAAAAAAGCAGTTTCTGGCCAGGCCAGTGACAAGGCTTCAATGACGATGCGAGATGGACAACGACTAGGACTAGGACTAGGACTAAGACTGGCAGTGTATGGGGATGGGACTGAAGATGGTCATGAGAATGAGAATGGAGATGGGGATGGGGATGGGGCAATGAAAAATCGAACTTGAGCGGCTGTCAGCACTGCGCGAAGCAATTACCGGGCTGGATCATTTGATGGGCGACTTAAATTAGCATTTATCACATTGACAAAGTTGCCAGGCATTCGTATTCGTATTCGTATTCGTATTCTTATTCGTTCATTCATTCATTTACTCAGGCACTCATTTATTCGTCAGCAGCATTCGGTCTGTCATTCAAGCCAGGCTTAATGCAGCAGCTGTCAATTGGCATCGCTGTTTGTCAAATGGCTTGCGGTGGCTACAGTTTGCCAGCTACAGAGACCCCCCATCCCCAAATTGATGCGATAAAAGAGAAAATAATAGAAATAAAAAAAAACGAAGCAAATTCTGACAAGCTGCCAAACCTTATCAGCATATCATTGGGGAATTTCCAGCTGGTCATTGCTTGATAACAAATGCCTGCTGATGCCTATTGCTAATGCATTCCATTGGCCAAATTAATGCGCACTCCATGACATGGCCAAAACTGTTTCAGGGTCATGATTAACAGCTTTTCATTTGGAGCCAACATGTGTGCCCTCGCCAGAGACAGAGGGACAGAGAGAGAGAGAGAGAGAGAGAGAGAGAGAGAGAGAGAGAGAGAGGTGCAAAGTGGCAGCTTGAATTGAAGGTAAGTCCAAGCTGCGTCTTTAAGCTCGTTGGCCATAAACTGGTCAGCCAATTAAGTGGCCAGTCAGCCAGCCATCCTGCTGCTGCCTAAGGGGAGCAATCAGCGATTGCAGCACAGGATCTGTGGGGTCTACGGGCTCCGAGGCGTATAATTTTATTGTGATGAACTGATAATGTGACATTATTGTAGCTCATTTGTCAACAAATTACATCCGCTGAGGAAAGGTGGGCGTGGCGTGTGTTGTGTTGTGTGTGTGTGTGTGTGTGTGTGTTGTGGGCCTATGTATCAATCAGTGTGTACATAACGGCACCAAATTTTGGCAAGGATGTGCTCCCCACACACACACACACACACACACACACACACACATCTCCGTTACACACACATGTCCTGGCGCACATAATAAATGAATCGAGCATGCATTGAAAAAGATCAAAAGTGTCAATAAAACAAAGCAGACAAACAAACTGCTGCCAAACGATACCACATACAAATGCGTATCGGTATTCTCTAACATCCAATCACACACACACTCACCCCACACACACCCCCACACACATACACACACAGTGATAACTATGTGTGTATAAATAAAAAGAGAATGAAAACACAGCAAGCGAAATGACAAAAGTGGCAAACGTGGCATAAATTACAGCAAGAGCAGCAATACTCGACACACACACACACACACATCCACACACCCACACCCATCTGTGGGTGTGTATGTTTAAGGAGCTGTGCCCCTTGACCATTATTTTAGTTTTTGGTTTCTTCCGCTGACTGGCTAACGCCACAAAATGCCCAAATATCGCAGCTAACAAGCGATTCTTGGCTGACATTCCAATGCCTCAGTTTGGTTATAGGGGATAAGGGGACAGGGGGACAGGAGGACAGGGGAAGTGAAGTGTATATGCTCAGCATTGACAAAGTAAATCAAGTTAAATTAAATGAATTATTGCTGCAATAAATGTGGACGGAGAGCAATATAAATTGTGCATGGCTCACAGTCTGGCTGGCAGTCTGGGAAGAGTCTGCAGCCCAAAACAGAAGGCTGCTCTGCCTGAGCCACATAAGCACACACTCGCACACACACTAGCACACACACTTGACGCTAAGGGTTTTAGGAGGGGGGGGGAGGGGGGGCAGCTTAAATGAATCGTTAAGCTGAACAAGTGGACAATGGCAAGCGTTGCTCTGCGCGCCTCTCAACGAGCTTCTCAAACCGATTCCATTTTTGTTTTGCTTCGCTTTTGTTTTAGCCACTTTCCAGAACACTTTGCAGTAGATTGTTTTCATTTCTATTTTATTCCCAATTTTGGTGTCGTACTCGCAGTGGAACTAGGCAAACTGTGAAGTTTCAATTGACACCACTGAGTCCATGAACCACATAATTAATATGCATGCAGCTGCAACATTTATTCTCATATTGTGCGCATCTTGTGCTCTATGTTGACTGATAATGCCCGAAGAAGATCAGCTTAGAGAGCTTTGCGGCAGGCCTCGTTATCTGTTGATCAATATCGAAACTGAATAGGGTATTTTATCTTCTGCACCCTGGGCATAAAGTGTGTGTCTAGCTTTACTTTATTTTTTGTTATTCCTTTCGCTTGCGACGTTTTTACTATTTTGGACTTTGATTTATTTCAATTGCTTATAATTTCGAGCACGAGTTTGCCTCTCGACAAAGGACGCCAGGGGAGAGCGAGAGAGAGAGAGAGAGAGAGAGAGAGAGAGAGGGGGCAGCAGGGATTGAGGCTAGCTGGACGCATAAGTAGAAATAAATAAAAATAGATTAATAGCCAACACGAGCATCCTCACAATAAATTCAACGACGCGCCCACAAATGAAATAATGGTTCAGCCCCGAAAGGATAATTCTACGACAAGCATAAAGCTGGCTCAATAACTGTATATATTACGCAGACACACACACACACATGCATGTATATGCATATATATTGATATTGGCTTATGACATCATTAACTGTTACTGGTAAGTTGTATCTGGCAACTGGTAATTGGTAACTGGTAACTGGTAACTGCTAGCTAGTAAAAGTTGGGCAGAAGCGATATCTGAACTTAAATTTCCAGCCAAAAGTCGCTCAGCGTTGACACAATCAGCCAGCATAAGGATAACAGCAACAACAACAACAACAACAACAGCAACAACAACAGCAACAACAACAGCAACAGCAACAATAACATCAACAACAATTGAAGCAGCAACAACAAAAGCTTTTAAGGCCGCATACATTTTTAATGAAACGAAATGAGACCATTAAACATTCCACAGTCTGAGTTCGAGTCAGAGACTCGCTTCGTCTCCCACTTTCCTTTCCCTTTCCCTCTCTTTCTCTCTCTATATCACTCTCTGTCTGTGTCTCTCTCTCTCTCTCACCTCTCACCTCTCGCTTCATGCCTTTGCTCTTTTGTTAGACTGGGCCGGCCGTTGACTTCCTGTCTGCTGTGCTCATGGCCAATGTCGTACAGCGCTCTGCTTCTGTCCGCTTGCCCCGAACTTCCTCGTTCCCCACTCCCCGCTCCCACTCCACGCTCCCCACTCCGCACGTCACCGCTCCCCACTCCTCACTGCACTTGCCGCCGCCTTTAGCAACAATTTAAAGTTTTATTAATTTTACCGCCCGTCTACCCATCGCCTTCAGTCCTTCAGTTCTCTACACACACACACACACGCACACCCTGAGGAGTAAGGGGACTTGGAGCTGCGAGCGTTTCCCATTGTTGTTGCGAGTTATTAAAAAACAAGCAGCATGAAAAATCTTTTCTTAATTTAATATTTCTTTGTATGAATGAAAAAAAAATGAATGCAAGAAAAAAAAAAAGCTGGCAAAGAAAAGAAAACCAAAACAAAATGAAGAAAAACATGGAGCTAGAAGGAAGCACGCCGTTGACTTCCTGTAGCCTGCCTTACAAACACACAAGCACACACACACACACACACCTAAGCACACACACACATACACACACACACACACACGCACATGACGTCTGACAGCTTAACTTTGATATGATTTTCCATTTATTTTCGCTGCTCCTTTTTTGCATTTAGTGGAAAAATGTGCGCGCCGGCTTTGGTTCTGGCTTAATTATTTGCCATGAAAAATTACTGAGTGCTCAACTGGGTCAATTACAGCGCCATCTAGCGGCAACAGGCAACATCATTTAATTACCCGAACGCCTCGCGGCATCAGCATTAAAGGTATTCTTAAAGTGCCGATGAAAAGCGCCTGCAGCCTGCAGCTGTTGCCTGCAATGCACAATCAATTTGTTAAACAGAGAGAAAGAGAGAGAGAGTGAGAGACAGAGAGAGAGAGAGAGAGAGAGAGAGAGAGAGAGAGGGAGAGAGACAGAGAGAGTAAGAGTAATAATTAAGATTAAACGCTTCTAAATTGAACGTAGAATGCAATCCATAAGAACTGCAACGAATATTATGAGTAAGACTATGAGTACTATGATATGAGGCGAGGAGAGAGGGAGAGAGGGAGAGAGAGAGAGAGAGAGAGGGAAAGAGAGAGAGTGAACGCAATTGAGAGAGTAATAAGTAAGAAGAGATTCTGCTAAGCTTAACGTAGCATGCAATCCATAAAAACAGTAATGAGTATAACGACTATAACTATGAGTACTATGAGTATTATCATTATTATATACATATACTAACAGTATTATTGGTATACAATAAGTATATGGCAAATGAGAAATATATTTGACAAAGAGTAAGATGGATAGAGGGAGACACAGACAGACAGACGCGGAGATATATTTATAATTGTCAGGCAACTGTTTCACTTTCCAATACCTTTCAATAAGTTTCAACATCATTTTATGAGTGGAAAGAGTATTTCAGTTACTTAATTAGTTGGCTGCTTTACGTGAATGCGAAGAGTATGGAGAGTGCGGCGATAAGCTATGTTTTGTTGTCTTTCTCTCCCTCTCTCTCCAGCTCCATCTTACTGAAGTTGGACAGCGGTCCAAGGTAGCGAACCATTTGTTAGCCGTGTAATTTGCATGGCGCACCCAAATGGCGCCCAGAGGCGTCGGCGACGGGGCCGCCAGTTTGACACATGCCCACAGCCTCGCCCTCGCCCGCGCCCGCGCCCTCTCCTGGCCGGCGTCAGGTGTTGGGTGTTGCTCGACTCCTCGACTTCTTGACTGCTTGACTGCTTGACCCCTCGACACCTTGGCTCCTTGGCTGTCCGAGTGGATGCCTTGGCTATCCGCTTGTTGCCTTCTCACTTTTGATTCTTTATTTCTTTTTGGTTTCTTTTACGTTTTTGTTGCTGCTGCTTTTTTTAGTTGCTTTTTTTAATTCGTTTTGCTTTTTTAATTGATTTCACTTAAAGTCTCATAATCGTGACACTTTGGCGCCTTTTAATTTGATTTTATTGGCCCTCAACATGCCAGGGGCAAAGAAGCTGGGGACCAGGCAAAGCCTCAAGGCTGCCCGGATGCCGAAATGCCGGCACTCGAGGGCTTCAAGGGTTTGAGGGTTTCCAGGGTTCAAGGGTTGAACGAGTTGAGCCGCCTCATTGACGCGCTTTATAGCGGCGACCTCAGCGAACTTTATTATAATGTTACAAAAAAAGACACAGAAAAAAAGAGCAACAAAAAATGAGAAAACAAAATAAAACAAAGCAAACAGAGAATAACATAAAAAGCAAGAATGGAAGTCGCATTGTTCGCATTCCTTTTCCATTTCTCTTTTTGAAATATATTTTTATTTTTATATTTCTATTTTGGTTTACATAGATATTTGATGGTTTTTGGCATTTGTTTGTTTCTGCGTCTGTTTGCTGAACGCGGCTGCTTTATTTTCGTTTTAATTTGCGTAATTGAGTAGCTCGCCTCGTCTCTGCCTCTTCTGCCCCTGCCACAAGGGCCGCTTCTTGTTTCTTATGTTGCCTTCGCCTTCGCTTTGTTACTTAAATGTTTAAATGCCCTTTGTGCACTTCTCATAAATGTGACCGCGCATGCGGCGTATGCGTATTCCACTGCCAAACTGACCCTTTGACCAATTGACTGACTGACTGACTGACTGACTGAGTGACTGAGTGACTGACTGAGTGACTAGATGCCGAGATGGCTTTTAATTTCTGTTTCAGTTTCAGTTTCGGTTTCGGTTACAGTTTCGGTTCCGCTTGGGCTTCCTTTTAATTTGTTGTTGTTGTTTTTGTTCTCTTCGCTGCGCACTTCAAAGGCCTGCGTATCCTTCGAGTCCTTCGAGCTCTGCGACTGGGACACATTTGACAAATGCGCCGCTGTCGTTGCCCGCAAATACTTAGTCAACGACAAATTACATTTAATTTAATTTCTGGCTATCGTTGTGTGAGTGTTGTGTGTGTGTGTGTCTCTGTTTCTGTGGCAACAACTGCCCTTTTGGCTACTTGAGAAGCGCCACCGTCTCGCACCGTTCAACCTTGGGGCAACTCCATGTTTGTCAACTTGTCAGTTTGTCAGTTTGTCAGGTCTGTCAGGTTTGTCCATTTGGCGCATTGAAGCATTTAGCCATCCATCAGGCGATCCGGGAAAGGCTAGTCCCGGCCAGAGACACTGCCGGCACACGGCACACGGCACACGGCACACATAACTGATGATAAACTTGGAGCGGCGAGCGTCGCGCTTCATTGCCATCCACCTTGTTTCTGTCCCACTCCCCTGGGCCATCATCCTCCAGCCCTTTTGGCTGCGGCACATTCAATCAGCGGGCGGCCATTGATGCCATTCATTTATATACAGCTAGGACCAGGGCTGCCAGGACATTTAATTTATTAAAGAATTTGTAAAGCAATAAGTTTGTTGCCCATTGGCTACGCCCAACGAAATCCAAACCAAACCATCACCCGCTCCGCTACTCTCCTCCCACGCAATAGCCAGCCAGCTCCCAGCACCGAGCTCCCAGTTCCCAGTTCCCAGTCCCCATTTGCAGACCTCCAACTGTTTAATTTCCATTTGGCATCCGACTCATCCTAGTCGATAATCGTTTTCATTAAGCCAAGCGACAGGGGGGCAACACGGCGGTTTAATTGCTATGTCTCCACTCTATTTCTCCTCTCTCTCTATCTCCCTCTATCTCTCTCTCTCTCTTCTGCTATTTTTGGGTTCATGCTCCATCTAGTGCTACCCATCAGTCAAATGGACATTCGCACTAAGCGACACTTTTTAATTAAAACGTAAAAAGAAATTGCACGCAAATCTTGAATCGACTTCGACTTCGACCTCGACTTCCCTTTTCCCCCTTTCTCGCCCTTTTTTTCCTTTGCCCCCTTTCTCCTCCTTCCCCCTTTCACTTTGCCCTTTGTACTTGGACTTGGACTGTGAGTTGGATTCTTCAGCGTCAGCGCCAGACCACAAAAATTCAATCAAATCACGGCGCATAGCTGACAAAAACATTATCCTTAACTTCACCCAGCCCCCGCAAACCGCCCCCCCCCCCCCCTGCTTACTATACTCAATTTCTGGCCAGACAGACATCATTAGGCAGCGGTGGGGTGGAAATATCTCTGTGCCCAACGAAGGAAGGGTTCGCCTGTGAACATGAATGTGGATGTGAATGTGAATGCGAATGGGGTGGCTAACGTAAGGGGTTGTTTGGAGACGCACTCACTTTTGTCTTGGCTTACTTTACGTTACGTTACGTTATCACTCACCTAAGCAGCTACGAGTATGTAAAGAAGAACGTGAGCAAAGAGTATTTGACGCATCGCATTACTTTACTATTATCGATTGCGCACAACATTAAATGTTATGGTAAGACGTAAGGCTTACCACCTACGTTACGTTACGTCATGACGGAACGTACAATTTGAGTTGCAGACCAGATTTCAACGAGAATAAACTGACGAAATGACGTAAGGAATTGCAAAACACAAAAGTTATTCTTGCGTATTACGTGCGAAGTGCATTGTTTGGCCAACGCAGAGGAATGAGGAGAATTGACACCGACACTTGTAATTGCTGGATAGATTCGTTGAGCGGTTCACATTCTGATTCACATTCCCATTCACATTCAGGTTTGAACTCATTCACACATTCACAACTGTCTGACCACAAGAATCCAATCAAATAGCACCACATTGAGTGACAAGGACATTAAACGGCCACCGGAGTCATCTTCTGCTTCTGCCTCTGCCTCATCCACTTCTGCTTCTGCTGCCTCTTGTTGCTCCTCTTCTATGGCTGCCACAGCTTCAGCTTCAGTTTCAGCTTTCAATTTGACTTTTGGGCTAGGGATCATTAGGCGGCATCCCTTCGGAGCCAAAGGAAGGGTTCATTCGCTTGTGCGTTTGTTCCTTCGTTCGTTGACGTTTAGGTTCGTTGCATGCCACACTCCACATGCCATACGCCGTACGCCTCGCACTCTCGCTGCTCATTTGCGTAATGCGCAAATTTAATTTACCAAAACGCAGCAACGAAGTGTAACTCTGACACCGACACCACCTACACAAACCCCCCTCGCCCCCTCGTCTCTCGTCACGCTCTCTGCCCCACCTCTCATGACAAAAGTCGCTTACCCGCAACGCATTTAGTGCGGTCCGCAACTTATATTAAAGTGTGGCAAGTGTTTTGGGGGCAAGCTGCCCGGCTCACTCTCTCTCTGTCTCTCTCTCTCTCTCGCAATTTGAGGCAGAAAGCCAACGTTAATTGCGTGTATCCTCCAGCTGTGTGGCAAGTGCTGTGCTCCTCTCTCTCGCTCGCTTTCAGTGCTCGTTTTAATCAATTTTTAATTTAAATTTAATAGAGTAATACGCTTGCTCAAGACACCGACTTCAGTTGAGGGGGAACAAGGACGAGGAGCAGCAAGAGGAGGAGGAGGGGTAGGGGCTAGCTTGCAAATTGAGTAGCAGCCGCCGTGTTGCCAGCTTGTAAGAAGCATCAATCGTCGTCGTAGAGTGGAGGTGGTGCTGGTGGTGTAGGCAGTTTCGCTGGCTGGGGTGGCAGTGGTGCTGGTAGAGGGTAGTGCAGTGGAAAGAAGTGTGCCGCATTCCACGGGAGCTGCAGCAGGCAGGTCAGTGACGCCGCTGTCATAACAGCCGGCTATACCCAGCCTCCATTGAGGCATAGATAACATTAAGTGCAGCTGACAGCTGCTGAAGCACAAATATATTCAACTAGACACTTGCGATGTGGCATCCACTTACTTTCAATTGAAAGTGGGAGACAGTTCAATCAGCTTATATAATGTGTGCCACATAAATGGTGCATTGTCTTTGAACAGGGCATCTGCTCGTTGGGCACTCTCCACTTATTGTTGCTGCTGTTGTTCGTGTCATTTTACACGCATTCCTAGGTAAATAAGCTGCGGAGCGTCACTAATGCGATGACGAGGACGAGAATGAGAACGAGAACGCTGGCCAACAGAATGGGGTTGGGATCGGTGTGGGGATTGGGGATTGGAGATGTGGATGTCGATGTCGATGACTTGGTCCGAGGGCAGCTGCTTCACTAAATGTAAATTTGCGCGTCATTTAATGTGAAAATGGCGGCTTTGGTTTTTGCGCAGTAATCGCAACCAGAACTTGAATGGCAAGGCAAAAGGGCAAAGGGAAAAAGGAGTTGGGAAATGGGAAATGGAAGTGGGCGTTTAGAGCTGCCAAAGATGGGAGTGTCGCTGGCAATGTGGGTTAAGGTGTCGCAGAGCTGGCAATATTATCAAAAGGATTAAGTGATTTCACTAAAATTAACACAAATACGCAAATACACACACAAATGCGAACACACACCCACACACACAACAGCGGAAGTGGAGATGGAAAGTGAAACGCGGCAAGTTGCAAGTTGAAATAGAAAAGCGAGCCGAAAAACGGATTGAGGCACAGATTTTCGCTGTTTGGGCTGAGGATGTCAGCGTGTGTGTGGGTGTAGGTGTGTGAGTACTTTGGCCTTGGCGTCGCCTACGGACGTGGTTTCTGTGTGTGTGTGAGGGGCGTGGCTGGCATTGTCGTGAGCATTTTCGAGTTGCCACAAATTGCGTGTTATTTTGACCATTATGCGAGGCTTAACATAATTCAATTTATGGGCGCGACGCTATCGCTGCAATGTAAACTGATACACACAGCCAAAGAGAAAGCAGTTGCAGAGGGGGAGAGTGTGAGATAGAGAGGGAGAGGGAAAGAGAGAGAGACAGCGACATTTCGGCCAGTGTCAATTGGTTATTTATGCGAGCTTTTTAGATTTTAGCGGTTAATTAAAGCCCATTATTCCTTAATTGCTAGATTAAAATGGACTTTTGCAAGAGTGCGCTGACTTGCGAATGGCTATGTGGCTGGAGAAAGGGGGGGGGGGGGTGGGGAGTGGGTGGAGGGGTTAGCATTTTAATGACTTGCAATTAGTTGCAAATTAGATGGAGCTTATCTAAAGTATGTGCTGCTACAAAAACTGTGAATCCCAGTCGAGTAAGTGAATAAGAGCGAGCGAGACAGAGATGGAGAGAGAGAGAGAGAGAGAGAAGCGGTAAAGTGTGGCTTAGCTGGTTGCTGCTTACTTATTATTAGGTCATTTTTGGTCAAAGCTCCCCAGGCTAAAATTAAAGCGCACATAACGCTCTAAATTACTGCGTGTGTGTGAGTGTGTGTGGGTGTGTGTGTGGGTGTGTGTGTGGGTGTGTGTGTGGGTGTGTGTGCCTGGTAGCTAGTTGCGGCATTTGTGTGCGTGTCACGCCTGCCCTCAACATCAATGTGGCTGTCAGCATCAAAATGTCCCTGGTGGATTTTTACATCAGCTCGCTGCAGACGTCACAGTTAAAGGCAAGTTAAGGAACGATGGGGAAGGGGCGGCGGGTGGGGCACGATTGCAAGGGGTATCTGTCTGTCTAACTGACTATTGCAGCTGTCATTTGTCAGGCAAACCAGTCAGCCATTCAACCAGTCAACCAGCCAACCATCCAACCAGCCAGCCAGGAAGCCAGGAAGCCAGGCAATCAAAAAGGCCCACCACCTGCACAAAAAGAAATAAAACCACAAAAAAAAAAATTTTGAAAACTTATCTAAAATTTAAAAATTGGCGTTAGCAAAAAAAGTTAGTTTTTATGCAATAACTAGGCTTACAAATTGATTTCCCGAAAATGTAAAACTCATATATTTTATGCTGCAATTTTCGCGAAAAATTGATCAAATTTAGATATGAAAATATTCGTTGAATGAAGAATCACTTTTTACCATGAAATATAGTTCAACATTTTTTTTTACTATTTTATACTTGAAATTAGAAATATTTGTGTTGATGTGTATATATATTTATAATTGACTTATGAAGAACAGCTGTTCTTCATTTTTTTTGTTTTGTTTTAGTTTTGTAAAAATGTAGGTCTTTTTTCTGAGTGTATAACCGTATTTTTCAGACAGAGCATTCTCTCAGGCGCCGGCCAACAACTGCATTTGTCCACTTTGATTGTCATAATTGCATTCCCCCCTCTCTCACTCTCTCTGTACATGTGTGTGTGTGTGTGTGTGTGTGTGTGTGAGTATGCGTGGTACGCATCGCTGGCTAACAATGCAGGAAGTTAGGCAGGTAACCAGACACAGGTCACCAGTGAACAGGCTGTTAGTCAGCCAGTTAGTCAAAGGCCCGAGGTACACTCAATTGTCAGGAGGCACAGGAATAGTGGGCGAGGGCAGGGGGTGTGTGTGTGTGTGTGTGGGAGGCAGGAAAGTTCCTGACAGCAACAATAAAATGATAATTGGCTTGGATAATGTATGCAATTGCCGTAATAAGCGCACTGCACATCATTAGTTATTAATGGGTCGGCCCATGCAACAGAGGGGCACCATAAGGGGGCAGCAACAGCAGCAACGAGGGGGAAGGGTGTGTGTGTGTGTGTGTGTGTGGGGGAGGTGAGTCTGCTGTTAAAAATCCCAAAAAAAGTATGACTGCCATATATTGTTGCCGAACGACGTAAAATGGCCGCTGGCAACAAGTGCAGCTGAAAATCATGAATTATTAGCGACACAACTGCTAATTGAAAAAGTCAGTGAGGTAAAAGCACTTTGACATAATTTAGCCAAGCACTTAGTACACTGTGCCAACTGCCACCTGACAACATTTGTGCACACTTATGCACAATATAGCAGACAACAGCGCATTTCGATTGCTTTTTGCAATCGTCTACTAATCGTCTCGACGTGAAAAGTCCAATTTTTTAACAGCCAGATATGCAAATATTAAGCGTCTATATTCAAGTATATATATATACAGAAAACTATATTTGAAAATTGATTTTTGATCAACTCAAAAGGAAAAACGAAAACGCATTGATAGATTCTGTATGTCGGGTTTCACTTGTTGGACTGTCGAATAGTAATTCTTGCATACGAGGTCTGACCAATAAGTAATGAGACTAAGTCCATAAAATACGTATATTTAAAAATTAAGGTACATTGATGTGATCCCCTTCAAAGTACTCCCCTCCCGCAACTACACACTGGTTCCAACGTTTCTTCCAGCTTTCGTAACATTTCTGGAAGGCTTCGACTGGAATGTCCTTTAGTACCCTCGTTACGGCGGTCTGGATGTCAGTTATGGACTCAAAATGCGTTCCTTTCACGGCCAATTTTGTTTGGGGGAACAAGAAGAAGTCACAGGGTGACATATCCGGCGAATAGGGCGCTTGCAGCAACACTGCGATGTTTTAGAGGTCAAAAACTGCGACACACTGAAGGCACGCGTACCGCTGTTGTCGAAAACACAACACAGCTGGAGAACTATCGAACGTACGAAAGTCGCGAGCACATGTATCGATAGAGGAGGGATGGGAGATTAACCGACCGAAGTTTCAGGTTCGCAGTGTTACCACAAGCGCGGCTAGAAAATCAGTCTCATTACTTATTGGTCAGACCTCGTATTCTTCGCAGATTTTCCACTTTGTCAAAATTGAATCGACTACTTTCCTTGGTTATGATGTTGATTAACCAATGATTTCGCATGCCATAAGACAGTAAGCTTAAATGCAATAAGCAATCTTAAAGGACAATCAAATGCTGGCAAGGAGTGAGGAGTGTGCGGGGGGTGGGGATAAGTGGATCGGTTGGCTGTAGTCAACCATAATGTCGAGTGGGGATTATGAAGCGGAAACGATTACTTTCAACCTGCTGCTAACGAGTGCTTAACGCAACGTAGCGTAATGCATGTGTTGTGCTGTTACGTGACGTAAGAGCCAGTACTGAACGCAATCAGTGTTACGTAAGCCGGAGCGTTATTCGCCGCCACATCCTCCTCAGCATGCCACGGCTTATTATTATTGTTACGCTTGAATTTGACCGCTGCACACAACAGATGGCGCCACCTCAGCATCAGCACGCACAGCACACACATCCACGCCCCCCTCTCGGACATGTTTTGACACCCCTGCGTGCTTAAAAGTGCAGTTCGCTGTTTGCTGAATTTATGCTACTTTATATATCAAGATTTTCTTCCTCTTTTTTTCCTTCATTTATATATATATATATATATATGTATGCACATCCATATAATGACCTTTTATCCCAGCATAGCAAGTACTGAGCCAGCGGAGGGGTTCTAGTTAGTTCAGAGTTTCTAGGCAACTGATGCTGCTGCTGCTGCTGCTGCTGCTACTGCTTCTGCTGATGCAGCTTAGCCTGGCTTTAGTCTCTATGAATGCAATCCGCAAAGCACAAAAATACAAATCCACAAGCGGTCTCCAGCCACCCAGGGGGTAGGGTGTTGGAGGAAGGGTGCCATCATGGAGAATAGTTAGTTATTTTCTTCATTTTTTTTTTTTTTTTTCCAGCGCCTTTGCCATTGACATTGCCAAGAGCAACTAGAACTTCAGCTACATTTTCTTCCTTGGCCATTTCCACGGTGCAACTGTCGCACATTGAAACGTTAATCGCATTCGCTGCTGCCTGCTGCTGCGTCTGCTGCTTCAGTGGCTTCTGGACTTCGGGCAGCTGGAGGGCAAAGGCCGTCATAGTTCCACTTCACAGTTGGACGCCAGCAGGGGGGTGACAACCCCCATCTAAAGAGCAGCGCAACCCACCGCAGTTCCACCCAAAAATAAGTTCAACGACAACGTTTGCGATGATTACTTTTGGTGGTTGTTCCCCGTTCTTCCCCTCACCCTGCCATTCGACATTACCCATCCCCCAACCCTACTAACCACTAGACCATTGCAACGTCCCTTTGTTGTACGTGTGGTCAATGACATTGACTTGGGAGGCAGCATAGCAAAAATCAATGCAGCGGCAATTTTGTTACTTCGCCCAAAAAACCAGATTGCCAAAAGGCAGCCAAAACCGACGGCTCAAAACTGAAATCAAATTTTTGCTGAAACAACGAGACGTGCTGCCACTGAAGTACAGTTTTAATTCAAGCATTAAATGCTTCTGTGCAGATTCCATAATGTGATATTCGAGAGGTAAAACCAAAAGAACTTCAAAATATAATCTCATTGTGCTGTTCCACATTCAATTCGAAATGGTTTCGTTTTTACTTTTTAACTTAATCAAAGGCAAGAGAGTCAAAGGCAGTAATACCCATTCAAAATAAAGTAAAAACAAGTAAGAAGGCTGTAGTCGAGTAAGCTCGACTACGATATATATATATAATCGCTCGAGGGGATTACCATGCCATCTCTTTCTCACACATGCGCTCGCATATTTACGCATACAGAAAATGCTTGCGGCTGCTAATAGGAAAGAGTTCAATATGAGAATCTACTTTCGACTATAACTTCGATGTTACTTATCCGATATTGATGAAGTATATACAGTTGATAAATAATATGCATATGCATGTATTTAAAATTGTAGCATTAATCGCTATCGGAAATCGAAATGTATCGATATTCCTGGAACGGTGGCAGTCATCGATAAAAATAAAGCAAACTTTATCTGCGTTATCTGTTACTCAAGAGCCTATATTCCAAATTTGAAGTCTCTAGCGCTTATAGTCTCTAAGATCCACGTGTTCAAACAGACGGACTAGCAGACGGACAGACGAACATGGCTATATCGCCTCGGTTGTTGATCCTGATCAAGAATATATATACTTTATGGGGTCGGAGATGCTTCCTTCTGTCTGTTACATAGATTTGCACGAAACCATTATACCCTTTTTACCCATATTCAATGGGTTCAGGGTATAAAAAGAGTGCAAGTGAGGGAGATAGAGAGAGAGAGCGGGATATATGTGGGTCCCGAATATTCACTAGCAGTAAATAGCTCGGAAACGACGTTTAATGCAATAATTGTGTATTTAAGATTATTATCGGCTTTCCAATTCACTTCACTATATATTTTGTGATTTTACAACTTTAATTAGTTGGTTGCGTTTCTGGCGAGATCTTGGCACTGAATAATCGCGGAACTCATCACCATTCTCTCTTTGGGCTCTCGATGTGTACTCGTCTCTCTGTGTCTGTGTCTCTTCCCATTCCTCTGTAAATAGTCCACAAAGTCGGCTTGATGTGTTGGCATTCGCTCATTAATTTCTTGCAGATTTACTTTTGCTCTGCGCTAATGAGGCGACATGTTTCCAACTAATTTCATTTAGCCAAAGCAGGGCCCCAAGTCAAAGCCACAACCTGCTCGCCAGCCTCCCACTTTTTGCATACACTTTGCGAAAGGATATGCTAAATTTGCTGCACAATGTAACCAGCTAGATCCGATGGCAGCATCATCCATAAAAAAATTAAATTGAATTAAAATAAATGAAAATTGTCTGAAATAATTAAATGTAGTCTTTGAATTTGATTAGAACAAGTGGAATAGGAATGATTTGCCTGAGCAACAATTGTGCCCAACGACATCGAGGGTATACAATATTTGGCAAACCCATGAGAAAGTTTTCTCCTGGTTTTGTTTTCTATTTTATTTTTCTGCTTTTTTCGTTATGTTTCTTTCCTATGCTGTTGACTTTGAGGCCCAGCCCGAGTTGTAGGCCAGTTTTGCCCGACTTGCGGTTAAAAGCAATTAATTTTGCAGGTTTATTATTGCCCTGGCACATCTTTGCCTGTTTGTCATTTAAAACGATATTTATCATTGTTGCCGGCTTCAGCTCATTTGCATACTCCAGAAAGGGAACTCGCTGCCAAAGGAGGGGAGCTGAAACTGAGACTGGCACTGCCACTGCCACTGGAACTGGGAGTGTCATTTGCCCGATAACTTTTACTACGTTATTTTTAGTATTTCCTTTTTTTGTTATAATTTTCTATGTTTTTTATTTTTTGTTGTACCTCCTTTTCCCGTTGCTTGCTTCCCTGTTTGTCGTTTTTGTGGTGCGGAGGCCTGGCAGCTTTTTCACTTCATCAATTAACCAAAGGCAGCAAAAATGTGTTTTTGTCTCTAATTAGCATGCACATAAACAGAGCGAATCCTATTAGGGACCCACGCCACCCACAGCAGCCCCACCACCCCCACCACCACAAAGCCCGAGCCATCAAAGTTGTAAAAACCGAGCAATAAATACTTTGGCAAGTGGGCGACGGCCATCAGCCCTCAGCTCGTATATGTGCGTCATTAACAGAAAGAGGCAACGAGACTGAAAGAGAGAGAGAGACAGAGACAGAGAGAGAGAGAGAGAGAAAGAGACGAAATGTAGTGGTGGGACAAATTGTGTGTAGCAAAACAAGTTAGTAAGAAGCCCCGAATGAACCACACACTTCGATTAGAAACCCCTTTCAAGAAACCCTCTTAAAAAAGACTTGGCTTAAACTGCCCAAATGCTATATAATTTATACACAGATATGTATGTATGTATGTGTGTGTGTATGTAAATGTGTATGTGCATTCTCAAGCTCATTTAGAATACATTGAATTAATGATGAAATATAGTTGAACTGTCTATGTGCTCAAGTATTCATTCCCTTTACAACTGTTTCACTTTATGATTATGTATTTTATATTGCGGTGCATAATGTCTTTAATCTGAACAGAGCCCTAAGCTTAATTGGCTATATATATAACATATACATATATACATACACAGATGAACCGTTTCGAGTACTCCGTAATGACTAAAATGGACTCTATCATGTTATCAATTCAGAGTCCTCCATTTCTATAATCAGCTCAATTTGAACGTCCTTTCTCGTGAGTAACTTCTTCTTCCTGGTGTTTTAAGCAAATCTTCAACTGGTAAGTTGGCAGCAGCTTAAGGATACATCAATTAAAAAGCAGGTCCTGCAAACATTATTTGCTTGTTTGTATTGAGTTCGCAGAGGTAAGCAAAACCGACTTGAATCAATTCATTTGCACTGGCTAAGTTGACAAATATTTGCATATTGTTTGAGAACTGTGCGTTATGGGGCACGGAGATTCTTTTCTTTTGTGCTTGCACACCTACATATGTATGTATGTATTTGCATTGAGTGCAGCAAGAGGTTGCCAACCTGAGCCCAACTGAGGGGTTCATTAGGCCAGAAGCCCCCGTGTGGACAGCGGGCAACTGTTTCCCATGCATTCCATAGATGTCTCCAACTTAAGTGGACATTTCATTACGGGTGTGCTGCATCGCGAAATGAAACTGTGATTGTAACTGCAACTGCAACTGCAACTGTAACTGTGACTGTGAATGTGAATGTGACTGTGACACAGTATCTAAACAACCACTTAAGAGACCCCACCAAAGCCTACACTGAGATGTGATGACCCAAATATATTTCTCACAAAAGTATAAATAAATTTCTGAAATTTTCAAAAAGTTTAATATTTGGAAATATGAAATTTATTTAAATAAAAGAATCTTATTACTAAATAGTGAAGATATTCATATCACTTTATGAATTCAAAATTTGTTTTTATAAATTCCGAAATATATATATACATATATATCTTTTTTTGGCGCTAAGGATTAGTCGGTTTACGATAGTTCAGTTGTTGGAGTGTAGCCTTCAAATACCCTTGTTTCACTGTACCGGTTTCAGTTGACTGCCCGGTGTTTTCTGCCTGCCTACAGCATTTCAGGTGCAGCAATCTAGGGATCAGCTCTGGGGAAGCGATACGGATGGGTTAGGGCCCGTTGTCGGTGGACAGGGGGCTTGGGGTTGTAGAGATGTCATGAGGCTTGCTTACGCATGTGCGAAAGCCAGTGGGTATCTAAAAATGACAAGCATATGCTCGAGATACGGATACGGATGCGGCAAAGCCAATTACCTGACTCGTTGCCACCTGCCCCGCGGCTACTTTTGGGAAATACAACGAAACTGGCAGCTGCTAGCTGGTTGCTGCTAGCTGGTTGCTGCTAGCTGGTAGCTGGTAACTGGCGGCTACCGTCGTCTCCGTTGGCCATGCGACAAAATTGACTTTTATGCTTTTGAGAATTGTCGTCAGTGACACAGATACAGATTTAGATATAGCTACAGATAGAGTTACAGATACAGATACAGAAATAGATATAGCTGCAGTTACAGTTACGGAAAGAGCAGCAGATACAGTTGCGGATACGGCTACAGATACAGATATATGTAGATGGAACGGCCCTCAACCGAGGAGCTGTCTGAAATTACGACAGATATGAACAGCCCGACGAGTCACTTGATGTCGATGACGTCGACGATGAGTGCGACGATGGATGCTGTTGGTCGATGCGCGGGAAGAGCAGAAGAGCATCAAAAATCCCATCCAGCAGCTACAAAATTGCAGCGTGGAAATGCGCCAGCAAATTTAAATGCTAAACGCGAGAACTTTTGGTAAACAAATAATGGCCAATTGTGTTGTGTATGTATATGTATTTGTATATGTATTTGTATATGTATTTGTATATGTATTTGTATATGTATATGTTTATGTATGGGTACTCCCAAAGCAGTGGGTTGCTTGGTTGGTTGGTTAGTCGGGTGGTTGAGTGGATTCTGCTCCGATTTGTTTGCGTTTAGGTGTCACTACCAATTCCGTGGGTTGCGTATATTTGTATCTGTATCTGTATCTGTAGTGCTGTAGCTCCGCAGCGCTTTATCTTTATCGGTTTATGTTGGTCAAAAGCAGAGAATTAAAATTCAAATTCCAATTCATCAAGATAATCGCATTTCAGAACTTTTATTTGCCAACGAGCGCAGAGAAATCACATGTGTGTGTGTGTGTGTTTGTGTGTGTGCGTATGTGTGCGTGTGAGTGCATATGTGAGTTTCTGTTTGTGTAGCCCGGGCAGCGGATGTTGTAAATATTTGCAAATAGCCATCGCTGCAGCACCAACTTTAGTGCTCCATCCCCAATCCTCAGTCCCCAAAAAAAGCACCCGTTCCCGAACCCTTTGGGAGGAACCCTTGTTTGTTGTATCTAAAGCGCTAACTGTGCTGCTTGTTATTAAACACACCCACACCCACACACACACACAGCCACACTCACACACACATTTGACATCGAGTGAAGAGGGGTTTTTAGGGCCAATTATTATTAATTGCTTTACAGATACTACAAACAACGAGCCCGCAGCGCCTCCAACACCAACACCATCACACACACACACACATACACACACACTATAAAAACTGGCAAAAAATAAAACAGAAAACAGAAAACAACAACATCAAAAAAGAGGCAATTCTCTGAAGCTTTAAGTTGTGCAATGGCACAAGCGATTTTGATATTTTATGGCTGCATTTAAAGTGTAAAATCCGACGTTTATTATCAGACAAGCGGAAAACTGAATAACGAAATTGATAGTCGACCGGAATGAGACTTAGTCAAAATAATAATACTTTTCGTATAAATATACATTGTATATACATATATATATGTGTGTGTGTGTGTGTACACTCCGTGCCACTTCAATAGCACACCTTATAAATGCACACAAATATTGATCATTTGTAATTAGCAACAAAACAGTCTACTCTAAACCATAAGAAATCAAATAACATATTTTATACAAATTTGATAGTCAATTGAGCTCTACTTGTTAAGAACAACCTATTAGAATATTAAAGCAAAAGGTCTCTGATATTGAGGACATTTTGAATCGTTTTAAAATCGAATTGCGCAAGTGTGCTACTCAAGTGACTCGGAATGTACGTATGTACATACATATATGTACATGTTTATATGTATGTGTGTACATGTATAATAATAATGATCCTCATAATCATAATATTCAAAAAGTAGTCGAAGATGAATGGAAGGGGACAGTTCAATGCCGGCAGACAATGAGTCAAAACTGCCGTAAAGTCTGAGCCTCATTCCTAAATTGCCGAGTGGATTTTCCAGCTGGACAGGCAACCAGGCAACCAGACAGCCAAACAGCCAAACAGCCAAACAGCCACCCAGCCAGTCGAGCAGGCAGCCAGGCAGGCAGCTCTCTCAACTGGCAGCAGCTCAGCATGCCAGGCAGCTATGGAGCTACTCAGGCGGTAAATTGACAGCTCCAACAATTTGAATAATCATACACAAAATATTAAATGCAAAAAAAATTTAATTGCACAACGGAACAATGCAACAAGCCAAACTAATAACAATTTGCACTTGGGCCTCAAATCGAGTGCATATGTAAGCTGCACAACAGATCCTCTACGTTAACTGAACCCGGAATAAAAGCCATTAGAATCGGAGACACCAACTATGCCTCTTAGGCAGCTGTAATCAAATTCAATCCAAGCAAATAATATTAATGAGGAAGAGCAGAATCAGAATACCCATCTGACTCTTGACAGAACATTGTAGACTAATTGTGGACATCTAGCTAAGCTGGGCATAATCAGTGACGGAATCACCCGATTATGTGTGGCAATGAGGAGCAATCCATAAGGCACATTATAACGGCTTGCATTCCTCAATTCGTGCAAGAATTAGGGCTCAGTATCGGCAGCTGTGCGAGAATGTCTTTGAGATTGTTATCGGTGTCGCCTTGCAGCGAAGTGGAGGCGATTGCAAGGCAAAGTGGGGTAAGTCTTCGGGCGCAGTTTCAGACAAAGACACAGACCAGCTTGTAGCCTTAATGCGCCAAAAGGATAATCGCGCTTAAGCTCTGAGTGCGATGCTAGAATGATGCCGCCTGAAAGTATGCCGCATTAAACGGCCACCTGTAATACGCAACGGAGCCAAAAAGTATGCCGCACAACATGTTCGATGCATAACAAGTTGCGTTCCACACAGTACTTGTGGAACGCCTTCCACTGTTTCAACTACTCGCACTGCTATGCAGACAGTAACAGTTAGTGTTACTGTGACTGTTACAGTGACTGTTACTGTTACTGTCAGTTTTGCTGCAGTCATTACGACGATTATGGTAGAAGAGGCCTTTCAAAAGGAAAGCAATCTTTAGCTAAAGGAAAATAAAAAGGTTTTTATATGTATTTGTTTTGCATTTGAAATCTTTATTAATTTTTCTGCGTTTTTCGTTTTTGTGTTGAATTTCTCATTAAATTAATTATAGTTTTAAAACGTTTTTAGTTTTGTTGTTTGTTTTTTTTTTCGTATCATTAATAATTAATATGCATAACGTTACTTACAGTTGATTTACTTAAATGATACAATAATAATCATAATTTAATGACAATAATCCGCAAACGTTTCGTTCGAGAACGTTTTTATTCAATAATGCCTATTTTCAAGTTGTTGCAAGTGTGTGTGAGTGTTTTTTTTTTGTTTTCTTGTTATAATTTTTATTTTTATTTATTTTTCATTTGTTTTGCTCTGACGGTTGTATTCATTTAACGGTTCCGGTTCCGGTTGCGTTTTTGCTTTCGCTTTCTCTGCTGATTTCGGGCGGCACTTTAGTGCACATTGCTGTCTCTGCGCTCTCTTGTGGTTTATAGTTTTATAAAATATCACATTTTAAGCTTTTTTTTTTATGTAAAAAACAAAATAAAATATAATTATATTAAAGTAAATTGCATTGACAAATAATACAAAGAGCAAAAGGACGAACACAATGAATCATATATAGTAATTATAGTATTTATAGCATAGCAAAATGAGCTCACAAAACTTTGAACGCAAGCAGCTGTCAAATTGTGTGTAGGTGAGTGTGTTTGCGTGTGTGTGTGAGTGTTGTGTGGGTGTGTGTTGCAGTTTTCTGTTCTGTTTTGTGCTAAATGTGATACCTTCTTTTTGACTTTGGTTAAAAGTTCTGGTATTTGAATAGTTACGCTGTTTGTTTTTATTATCTTTAAATCCAATATTTAATGCATTTCATTTCGATTTTTTTTTTTGTTTTTTTTATATTTGTTTTTATGCTTTACGTTATGTAGACATTTAAAACTCTGCTAAGTGCAGTTGAGAATTTAAAATTTTATATACTTGTGTGACTCTGTGTGTGTGTGTGTGTGTGTGTGTGTGTGCGTGCGTGTGTGAGTGTGTGGGTGCCAAAAGTGATAGTGACGAATGATAAAATTGCCCCACTATTGTCACCCAGTGTTGCTCTGCTTTTGTCTCTCTGTCTCTGTCTGTCTTCTCTCTGTTTTGTGTGTCTCTTTCGGTTTGTATTTTGCTTTTGCATTGCTACAATTTAATTTTAAATGTTTTATTACATATGTTTTAGCTTGTTTTTTTTTTGTTTTGTTTTGCTTTGTTTTGTTTTGTTTTCGTTTTTGTTTTTTTTGTTTCTCTGCACCGAATTAATTTAACTTTTGCATATCATGCTTGCTGGCGCATTGACAAATACAGTTATATTTTTGTTTCGATTCTTTTTTTTTTTTTGGCGATATTGTGGCGAAAGCGAATTGACAATCACTTGTAGTTTTCAATTCGCATTCACTTTAATTTAAACATCAAGAAGCTAATCATTTCATTGTTTTTGTTTTTGTTTTTTGTTTTTTGTTATTTTGTTTTTTTTGTTTTTGTTTTTGTTTTTTTCATTCTTTTTTGTTTTGGATTTTGTATTGATGTTTATGTTGTTGTTTCCTTAAGTTCAGTTAGTTGCACCACATGTAGGGAAGTTGGGAGGTGGGGTGGGGCGGGTTGGGTTTTGTGTGTATTTAGTAGAGAAGTGCATAATGCACGTTTACAATAATGACAGCTTTACAATGTTCCATTAATGTCTGTTATTAAATCCATCGTGTATACATATATATATATATATATATATATATATATATTTTTATATATATTTGTATGCATTTTTTTGTAAGACACATTTTTCAATAAGTAAGTGAAGAACTTGACAACTGTCCGACAGTCAGACAGTCTGTCCCTCTGTCGAATAGCACAACTAGATACACAAAGTAGCTAGACATATATGTATGTATGTATGTATGTATGTATGGTATGTACGTGCGACTATGTATGCATGTGTGTGCATGTGTGTGTGTATGTAGTATGTGTATGTGTGAGTTGTGTAGATTTCTCTTTAATTTAATTCATTTATTTTGTCTCTATCGTATAAGTAGTTGCTTCACTCGAATACAGAATACATCAAGTTGACAGCCATTGACAAATACTAATAATTTGCTTGCCACTTGCAATTTACCTTCTCACTGACCCCCTCCCCCTTTTCACTATGTTTTGCCGATTCTGATTTTTAATTGTATTATTTTAGTTTTCAATTGTTTTCTGTGCGTCAATTAAATGTGTAACGTGTCCAATTTATTTACAGTTGTTTAACACTCAGAGCTAAAGTTTTACTAAGAATTATGTATGTATATAATAATAATGTATAGATTTAAAAAAAAAAAAAAGATCCTTTTAATATATATGATTTTTTATTTTATTATTAAAATGTTGCCAGCGGCGTTTTCCATCAATATATTTTATCTCTATGTACAAGCATTGCTAGTTTATAAATAAAAAAAAATTGTATGTATCTCTATACATAGTATACACACATATATCGATATATATATGTATTTATTTATATTTAAATTTAAGTTTATAGATTTTTATGCATATATTGATAATGTTTGCCATATTTGCGTGTTATTTTTCTTTTCAATTTGTAGTTTTACATTTATGTTTTTATTTTTCAAATAAATGTGCTTAGGTTATACAATTTCTTGGCCAGGCCAGGCCAGGCCAGGCTAGTTCTACATGCATATATATATCTATATTATTATTATTTAAAAAAAAAAAAACAACAATTCTCAATTCTTAATCTAGAGGGACACACAAAAAAATATGCATTTCACATATGTATGTGGTTTATGAATAGTGTGGATATCAATTGCTTATGTACATGAATAAATACGCGTATGTGTGTCTGTTTGTGTGTGTGAGTGTGTGTGTGTGTGTGTGCAGTATTTAAACTCTACGTATGTATTTATAAGTATATATAGACGTATCCCTAACATTTATAGCGTGCGCCCATTTGTGCCAGATATCAATGATTAATACATATATTTTGAATATATATATCGAACATTATGCTCTGTGCTCGTAAAGTTTGCTCGATTTGCATAAACATCTATATGGTATGTGTATACATATGTATATGTATAGGTATATCGTATTATTACACACATATATGCTATTCGTATATATATATATATACTAGATGTAGGTTCACACATTCGTAAATACATTTAACACTCAAATCGATTATCGATAATTATTAATCGTTTATTTTTTTTTTTTTTGTATGTTTTGCATTATTTAGATATCTACTGGATATCTATTAAATTTACTATATCTTTTCTTTCCAGTTGATGCCCATGGGAAGAAGAAGCTACCATTTGGGTATGCAAACATTAAAACTTAATCCGTATCCGTAACTAATTCCGCCTCCGTCTCTGTCTTTGTCTCTGTCTGCGCCTCTGTCTCTGTCTCCGTATCTGTCTCCGTCTCTGTTTGTGTGCTCGTTTGCGTTTGTGGGTCTGTCTCCTTATCGCTCTCGTTGTCGTCTTCCGCAATGGAGTACAACACCTTGTAGCTAGTCTGTGGTTGTAGGTACCTTGCGTTTCGCTCCGATGTCCACCAGTTTGTGATCCGCACTCACAACATCTCCGCCAGGGAACCATAATGCTCGTTATAGATTGGACGGCTGCACTCCTCGACGGCATCGTACTTATAATGGCGACTGCGGCCAGTGTGACCGTAGCGTTGCCTTGTCTGCTTCTGCTGCTTTTGTTGCTTCTGCTTCTGTTGCTGTTTGTGGCTAGAAATGTGGCTGTGGCTGTTGCAGTTGCTGCTGCTGGTGCTGCTGCTGGTGCTGCAGCTGCTGCTGCCGCTGCTGCTGCAATAGTTGCTGCTGTGCTTCATTGTTGGTTGCTGCTGGTAACGCTGGTGTGAATGCGGATACGAATCCGGATGTGGCTGATAGTAGTGGATGGCATGGCATGAGGCTGTCTTTGAATTGTATTCCTGCAAGCAGAGAAACCATTGAAATTGTGAAATCAACTTTAAACATGCAATATATATGTATATATATATAAATATATATATATATATATGTGTATAGCTGTAAATACAACGTGAGAAGATAGACACTTTCAATTCAAACATTTAGATGCAGCATCGTCGCCATTTGGGAAACACTTTTATTTATCATTCATCATAAATTACATTTCGAAAACATTGAAAAGGGTTTTTACTTTGCTTTTTAAATATTATTTAGTTGGCATAAAATCACATTTCGAAAGATTACTAAAATATACTTTTAATATTTGATTTTATTTTTTAGTTTATTGTTATTTGTTGAAGAGAAAAGTGAAATATTTCCAGCTTTCAATGACACTATTAGGAAAGAACTATAATCTATAGAAAAACATGCAATAGCTATTAGAGAGAGAGAGAGAGAGACAGAGAGAGAGAGAGAGAGAGAGAGAGAGGGAGAGAGAGAGAGAGAGGGTGAGGGAGAGAGAGTGAGGTATTTTGAGAAATCTGTTGAAAATATGTAAGTTTTTGTTGTTTGGCAAAATCTGTAAAGAAAATGTACATATTTTTTTTTACCTCTCTCTCTCCCTCTCTCTCTCTCTATCTCTATCTATCTATCTCTCTCTCTTTCTGGCTCTCTCAGTATCGTGCTGGCTGTCCAGCTCTGCCGTCTGTCGTCTATGTCTTTTGCCCCACGTAGGTTAGTAAAATGTTGCCAAAACTGTCGCTGCAAATTGCCAAACGGTTTCTTGTTGCATTTATTGTTGATGTTGCTGTTGTTGCTGGCGCACTGCCCACTGCCCACTGCACTGTCTATATGTATACGTATCGGGGCGTGTGCGTATATATATATATATCTATATATATATATGCATAACGTTAAATAACTGCTTTAAGGTCGCTCGAAGTTACTTCTACTTCTACTTCTTCTTGTGTTACAGCAGCTGCCCTGAAGCCGCATACAGATTATCAATAAATTGCATCTGACTGCCAACGCAGACAACGCAGTTAGTACAGCATCCCTTACGTCCCCCCCCCCCCGCTAACACCTGCCATCCCCTACCTTTTTTTCAACCCCTCCCCCCTTGCAAGCACAAAAATGATTCACTTTATTATGAAAAGACACAAAATTTTGGCCGCACTTTATTCCCATTCTCACTCTATCTGACTCTCTTGCTCTCGCTCGCTCTCTCTCTCTCTCTCTCTCTCTCTGTCTCTCTTGTGGAGCTCTCAAATTCATGTGTGGGCACCTTGTTCTAATTTATTTATTGCTGCATGCATGTACAATATAATTTTATTGGGTGTCTGGCCAGCTATGGATGCAAACTTCATCAACAAATTTTATACAATATTCCTACCTTCCCCCCCTTCCACCCCCTCACCGACACCTTTGTTGTCCCTTGGTGTGCGCACACACACACACGCACACACACTTGACCGCATTGCAAGCTTTAACAATTACGTTGGAAAATTTGTGAATAGTCAATAGCATAAGTCGCTGTGAATTTGATACACTTGCCAACCACAAGCACACACCCATACACAGACACACACACGCACACACACACACATGGACACACACACACATGGACACAGGGACAACGCTTGACATTTGGCGCCAAAGTTATTAAGCGGATATAGACGAGCTGCGTTCTTCCACTAAAAGCGGCTTAAGCACCAGGCAAATGTTTGACAACAACAACAAACACAACCGCACACATACACACACACACACACACACACACACAAACACATGCATGTGCGTGTGGCAAAAGGTGCTCTTCATACAAACACACGCACACACAAGCACATAGAGTGACTCCCAACCCTTCGGGCAGGCAGCTTTTTGTTTTAAGTTTATTGATGTCGACGTGCGTTTTTCATGCCTCAGCACACAGACAAAGAGAGAGCGAGACAGAGAGAGAAAGAGAGAGTATGAATGGACAGCAGAGAAGATCAGAGCAGGTAGGTAGGTCGGCGACGTGGGTGGGGTGGGGAGGGGGGATTGTTATGGCAGACGCGTCTGCGACGTGACAAAACCCATTATAGATGCGACCGCAAAGATAACACTCTGACTCTGACTGAGGGACTGGCGACAGCAGAGGCAATGGCAGTGGCAGTGGCAGGGGCAGAGGCAGAGGCGTAGTCCAAGGTCTGGCGGGGGCAAGCAGTAAGGAGTGGACAGCTGATGTTGCTGATGCTTGTGTGTGTGATGTGTGTATGAGTAGCAATGATGCCAACATAAAAAGGTTAAAACATAAAATACCCTACAATCGAAATAACCCACCCCAACACCCACCCAAAAAAAAAACATATCTGACACCTAAGATAATACAATACATAAAGCAGATAATACATCTGTCAGATACACCGGAAATATGTCAGCGACAATTGAAGAGAAAGAGCACTGTCAGAAAAGTGCACTTAATTGCATAAACATACAATATAAAATAACATGTTTGCTGCTACAATATTTACAGGGCATCGGCACGTCGAGCAACTAAATGCGAGCAGCTGCTTTTTAGTTGCTCGATTTTTTGCCTTCGCTTCGATTTTTTTTATATACATATATACATATTTTTTACTTTTTTCGGGTTGAGGATGCTTCATAAATTAAATTTTGTAACCATCAAAAAGTTAAGTCAACGATAAATTGAATGGTTGCATGATTGACTGACTGAATGAGTGAGGCGCAGCTCCGCTTCCGCCGTCACCTTCGCTTTTGGACACAGCTGTCAGCTGGCTGCCCCAAACAATGGACACGGGGTGATGCCACAGAGGGCTGGGCAAGGGCGGGGCGATAGGGCTGGCTTTTGAATGTTTTGCGGCTCGTCGACTAGCCAGACAACGCAGACAGTTGAACACACACACACACACACACACACATATATATAGAAATATCAGCGTCAATATAAATATAAAAGTGACAAGAGCAACAGAGCCAAAAGTCAAAAACCGTCAAAAAGCGTCATTGAACCTTAAACCAACTCATGGAGACAGCGAAGCGGGGGGGGTGGAAAGCATGGGGGTTTAGGGGCACATGTGGCGTGTTCACATAAAAAAGGGACACACAACGCTGTCCATGGCAACAAACAAGACAATAAAAGGCAGGCAGGCAGCAGCTGTATAGATTTTATACTCTTCGTGATTGCCTTTCATTCGGAATGCTATTGAAATTATGAATTTGTAATACAAACAATTCAATATATATATATATATATATATTTATATATATATATATATATATATATGGAAAGTTGACAAGTGATAGTCAATTTGAAAAGAGTTTGACTTCTGTGTTAAACACACTTCTTTCCCTCAACTTGCATAGGACAATAATTATGAATTGTGAAAACATTTTTGTTGAGCACACTTTAAGTGATTACATCACTTTAGATGCATATATACTTTTCGATCTAGAGCCAACAATAACAACAACAATGCTTATGATTAGGCTGCTGATGCGATATAATGATAATATTTATCATTTGATTTGCTTTCTCTTTGCCGCCTCCTTCGAGTGTGGCAAGAGTAAACAAATAACACAAAGTGTTGCCTACTTTTTGGGGCCAGCTGTAGACTAAATATTTGGGCAGCACGAAGGTGTTTTGGGCAAGTTTTTAAGGTGCTGACTATTTTGGAGTAGTGCGCAATTCTGACAGCTCATAAATTGGCGCCACAGCGGGCTGTCCACTGGCCAAAAACAAAGCAAACCAAAACCGAGTCCGAGTTGCAGCTCAACACGCATTTCTCTTGCCTTGGAGTGGGTTAGGGGGGTTGGCTCTGCTTATACGGATGCCATTGTCAGCATGGAATGCGCTCTGTGCCGAACCCAGGCGGACATCAACACACACACTCACACACACACACACACACATATATATATATATATATATATTGTTGTTACGGTGTTTGTTGTTGTTGATTCTTTCACTCGCGTCGCGGCTGTTGTTTATATTCAACAGCGAAACGAAAGGCAGTCCAAACAAAAGCCCTTGCGCAAACATAGGTGTGAAGCACCAACAAAAACAATAACAACAATAATAACAACAGCAACGACAACAACAACAACAACAGCACTGAGCAACACAACAACAATTGTGGCAACTCTTTTTATGCTTACATTCAGCAACTAGCAACTGGCCAAGTTGGGCATATTAAGTTGCAGCCAAGCAAAATAAAACAATAAAAAAGAAGCAGATAAATTCAACAAAAGGAATATTAAATATATAAATATATATATATATATATATATACATATATATATATATATATATTTTTTTTTGCAGTCGTTTAAATTTGAAATGGCAGCAATTAAAGTTGAAAGAATTGCACTTAGTCAATCATTTGGATGAATTCACATTTATTCGCATGTTGATTTTGCTGCTGCTGCTGTTGTTGTTGTTGTTGTTGCCACTGCTGGCTTACTTGTACAGTTAATGAAGCAAACGTCGCGCCTGAAAGTCCAAATGAAATGAAAAAATATAAAAACACTCAGAAAAAAAAGAGTCGCGTTTGTCGTTTGCTGTTTTATTAGCCCGGCAGCAGCAAAATGGCCGCCAGTTGTGCGGCTGCAGCGGAAACGGAAACTGATTGTGCGGTTTACGTTGGTCAGCTATACTCTACTACACCCGCACACACACACACACATACCCACACCCACCTTCACCCACCACTTGTCAATGGTGCAAAACTCATCTCATTAAAAGCTCGCGCGTTTTGCGCGCGACTCGCAAGCGGCTTTCCAATCAGGCGGCCATTTGACATTTTGCCATCAAACGTTGATTAAGCGAAGTTGGCTGCGGCAGCTGCGGCCGCAACGTTGCCTGTGCCACCGACTGTTTGTGGTGCCAGCCTCGATATCTCGTCAATCGTTTTGTTTGTTTGCCAAAAAAAAAAGAAAAAAATACATTTGACTTTGAGATGCTTTTTCCACGTTGCCTGATTGATGTGCCAAATTGCAATCGAATGGAAAGAGGAGCGGCGAAGGGTGCACATTTGGGGGCAGGGTGGGTGGCATACGTATGTATGTATTTTCGATGTCGTTTTTGTTTTTTTAATCTTATCGCGTTGTTGTTGTTGCTGTTGTTGCTGTCGTTTGCATTTAACAGTTTGCATTCTTTGCTTGCCGCTTTTCTGTTGCCTTTTATGTTTTTTAGCCAGAGGCGACAAGCGACAAACTACAAACGACACAAAAAATACCAATATACACACACACACACAAGCACGCACACGCAGACACACACACATACACATAGGCGCACACACAGCTCTCTCATAGCCGTTTGACTGCAGCTGCCCCAAAATCAGAATGGGGCGAAAGGGAAGAGATCTGTGAACTTGGGCCGTAATTGATGTGTCTGAGCCGCGTTCTGCTGCTGGCCCTTAACAATTTGACCATTTTGCCATTTGGCTTGGTTCGATGCGGTTCATTTCAGTTTAGTTGCTGTTTTGGCCGCCAATCGGCATTGCGTTGCATTGCGATCTCAATTAAACCACTTCTTGATGGTGGCAATCAGCTGCTGCAAATGTTAGCTACAAGTGTTTCTCAAAACGGTCAACACTGTCTTAGCCTTTGCTGCGACCGGTTGTGTTTTTGCTGTGATTGTTATTAAATTTGATTCATATAAAATATATATATATATATAATATATATATATATTGGTAAGTGCCAGGCTGACCCAAAGACCGATTTCGTCTGTTGTTGGTTGTGTGATAACGTGGCACACGTTCAATGTGCTGGTTCCACGCAACGGATAAAGGATATAATCGGCAATAAGTTTATCGACTGCTAAAAAATCGAACATGGAATGAAGATAAGATAGTTTTCAAATTGACTTTCTGTATAATAAGCTAAAGAATGAGCAAATTTATTACGAAAATCCGAAGCTCAGCTACAAAGTTACTTAACCAGGACATTTTGAAAATGGCTGACTTGGGCAACCTGTTGCTGGCTTCGAGCATTAGCGGCCCCCCGTCCAACCCGTTTGCCTATGCTACGCACCCCAATCATCGAAGACTGAGATACACGTGGCGAGAGACGGAGGAGGTTGGGTGTGGCGGGGTTGATGCACATGCGTTAACCGTGCGTCTGTTGCTAATCGACCGACCCGTCGTCGATAGCAAAGGCAGCGGAAAACCAATCGAAACCTGTTGCCACAGCAATGCCAGGCAGAATTACTGGGGAAACAAAGTGTGACGGTGGGTCGGCACTGAGCAGATCTGATAAACAGATGACATATCTATATATATATCGATCAATGCACAGAGATCAATGCGCAGCGTTGCTGCTATTTATACGACACATCCGCCGTATAAGCACTTGGGAATTTGAATGCAGCGCAACAACATAGACTACAGTTACGAAATGGGGGTGGTTATTTGTTAACAGACTACATATTTTGGTTATTAACAGTATTTTAAGACTATTGCAATAATTGAAACCTGACGAGAGATTAAGGAATGTAATTTAGACTGTTGACATACAATTAAATGTGCATCAGTAAGTTATGTACATCAGTACATAATAAGTTGCCTCCACATAAAAAACAAATAATACGATTTTTTCTATATATTATTATGTTGCATATTGTAGAATGGTCATAAACTTATGGCTATGCTAGCGTTACTTGAATATTTGATTAGCCTGCTTTGTATCTGCGAGTATCTAAAGTGATTTTAATGGTCGACTTACTTGCCAATAATTTTGCTTAGGCTTAAGCATAATTACACTGCGCCATCAAGATACGCAACCGATCACACATACACAGGCACACGCACACACACACACACACAAAATCCTCTCTCTCTCTCTCTCTCTCTTCGTTCCGGATGGCTGGCATCTCAAGTCGACTTTGCTGCCGATAATTTAATGGTCTGCCATTTAATCTGCATTGAATTTATTATCTCGGAAAAAATTAATCTTGATATGTGGCCCGCTTATGGCAACGCTTCTCTAACAAAAATAGCTAAAAAGCCGGCTCAAGCACGCGTCGACATCTCCCACTCACCCACCGAACCACTAACCCACCCACTCACCCTCCCTCGTTCTCTCTCTCCCTGTCTCTCTGTCTTTGTGTGAGTCTTCCTGTTTGGTGTATATCTCATAAAAATTTGCAATTGCTGGCAACGCATCTGTTCTCCAAGTGTCTCTAAATCTTTAAAGAATTATTTACTACAGTTTTTTTCTTCTTGTGCCCGCAGACGACGCAGTTTGGAAAACCACAACAACAACAGCAGCAACAACTGCAAATGGTGGGTGATTTGCAGACAACCCCCGGAACAGGCGCAATTCCAGTCCAAAGCTGACAATGTCACGCCAACAGCAACAGCAGCAACAGCAACAGCAGCAGCAGCAACAGCAACAGCAGCAGCAGCAACCACCAAGCGCTGAGCCACCGTTGAGCCACCCTTGTGTTATTTAGCTCTACGGTTGCCATTGTCCGCTTTCCCCCTTTTCCCTGCCCCCCCCTTGCACAAGCGAGTACCCATTCCGCTGTTTGGCTCTTGGCGCCTTGCCAGCGCACAGTGGTGCCAGACCAATATATATTTATTTGCGAGGGTTTAAAAAGCAACGACCCTCTCAATAATAGTTGGCGACAGCTGTGTGCAAATATCCAGAAGAAATGGCACCAAGCTGAAACTTAAAGTCTATTATAATGTCTTAGAAGTATTATATATATACATAATAGAAGTATATACACAGATATACATTATATCTATATAGCTTGCTGTATACATGTATTTTTCTAATAGACTAAAAGTCGTGGCCTTATATAGAATATTTGCAGATATTTTTGGGGTATATTGAATGAAAGCTTATCAAATTGTTGGCCACATTTTGAGCCACTGTGCCGGTAGCGTTTGCGATGCCTTGTCTGGAAATTTATTATGTTATGTCTCCGGCTTCGTTCCGGACGCCATCAGTGGGTTAAGGTTTCTTTCTTTCTTTCATTTTTTGTGTTACTCTGTGTGTGTGTGTGTGAGTGTAATTGTTGAAGGGCATGACGGCCATAGCCCAAAACGAAGACCAAATTGAACGCAATACCAAGTTGCCCCTTGCCACCCTGCATCCTGTCACCCCTCCGCCGACAGTTGCTATCTACCCCAGTACCCAAAGTTTTGCCAGTTTTTTTTTTTGCGGATCTGCGCTAGCCTCAGCTATATGCAGAGCAATTTATATGTCACTCGCTGTTGCTGTTGCTGTCGCCGTCCTTCTGGCCATCATTCAATTTTAATCAGCATGACTAAATCTCACCGGCCAGACAAGACTGTAGAGTCGCCAAGTCCAGTCCAGTCCAGTCCAGCTACAACTCCATCTCCATCTCCAGACTCAGTTTCTATATTTCTGGCAGTGTTCGAGCTGCTTATCGAAACTGGCAACTTGTGCGTTGAATTTGCCAAACAAAACAAAAAAGGGCAAATCGAAAAATATATTGTATGCATAAGAATGACGAAGCCAGCGGAGCTTGCCACGATGAATACACAATACACTGATAAAGTGGACATTGACTTGGCTAAGCTTTTCCAGCTCCTCTCATTATTTACGATTAATTGGAACTTATTGTTGCCCAGTTTTGTTCAGAAACATATATCATAATATTAGTCAATTACTTTTGATTCGACTTAAATATTTACTACAACTTACTTAACAACTTACTTAATTCATAATTTTCAGATGCTGATCATGAATATATATATATGTATATGTATATATGTGTTTTAATATGTTTAATACACATATTCACACTTTATGGGGATGATATTGTAATTTGCGTGCAATTCAAAGGATCCCTGGCAAAGGGTATACAAGTTTACCAGAAAATGTTCTTGAAATGCGACAACAATAGAATAAACAACAACAACAACAACAAGAACAACAGCAACAGCAAACACAACAACTGACAAATTTGAACAGCTCTCATTTGTTGTTGTTGTCGTCGTTGTTATTTGCATTGCAATTGAAATGTTTGCCATTTCGTGTTGTGTGCCATTTGCTCATTTCTTTTATTATGGCTAAGTGAATGTTAATGCCCGATTTCCTTGCATATGTGCCCACATATGCACACCCACACACAGACCAAAGCCATGTGTGTGTGTGTGTGTGTGTGTGTGTCCATCATTGACTGGCGACTGGCTGCTGTGAGACCTGCTCCATTCGAGTCCATTCAAATCCATTTGAATTCCATTTTCATATTTTTGCTTTGGCATTTGATGTGGCTCTGATTTCATTTGCATTTGCCTTTTCAGCTGCTGCTGCTGCTGCTGCTGCTGCCACTGCTGCTGTTCCTCCCCCTTGCAACTCCTGCTCCACCGGCTGCAAGTCCTTGGACTAATATTCCCTCTTTTAGCTGTGTTATTGCTCTTTGGGTTGTTCACTTTGCTTTATTAGCCAAATGTTTAATATATATTGTTGATTTTGTTATTGTTATCGTTGTTGCTGCTGCTGTTGTTGCTGTTGTTATTGTTGCTGCTGCTGTTGCTGCTGCTGTTGCTACTGCTGTTGCTGCTGCTGCTGCTGGTTGCGAGTGATTTGGCAACACTAAAGTGATTTTCAAGTGTGCCCCGGCTTGGGCTTAGCCCAATGCGTAGCTGAACCAGTGTTGCCACACAGCACCATGAGTTGAGACAGATAGAGACAAGACCAATAAAATAACAAAAAAGAAAAGAGCAAAGGCGATAGACAGACAGAGAGAGTGAGAGAGAGAGAGAGAGAGAGAGAAATGCTACGGCGATTGCTGCTTTATTAAATCGACAGTGCGCAAATCGTTTTCAGATCAACTACAGCTAAACTAGACGGACCCCCAAACAAAAAGGGCGTAGGTTGAAGGAAAGGAGGGGCGGACGGGGGGACGGTTGGTTAGTTTTGGCTAGAGCATACAGACACACACACACACACATATGTTCACATCTGGACATTGGCATGTGGCATGTGGCAAGTGGCATGTGTGTGATGAATGCGATTGAATATGAGAGATCATAGTGTGTGCATTCAATGTATGAATGCACTCACTGCAAAGCAATTGTTGTCTGACTGTGTGTGTGGAATTTATTATTGAATATTTAATTAAGAAGACATGAATGCTATGTGGATCAGAATGAATAGAATGAATGCCAGCAAAGAGACAGCGGGACACGATTCCATGAGTTGAAGTGCGTCTCAGCACTCGGCTCTAAAGTAAACTAATAAACGTTATGCCAAACATTCACACAATGCACGTGGCGAGTGTGTGAAAGCACTCGTTGGCCAATTGAGTGTTTTATGAGTGTTACTCGATGGGTTGTACTGAGTGGGTCTGCTTCGGATTTCATTTGTAAATCGAACTGAATTCCACCTAACTATTGACTAATAGTTTCATGCGCTTTCACACAGATGAATGCACGTGTGAATTGCTGTCTGCACTCAGATGCTTATTCATTCCGCACTATTCGGTTTTTGGGCTATCCTCTCCCCTTTTCGCATGCTACTTAACACTCGGGGCAAATTAGTTGCGCTCGGCACAATTGCGTCTATAAATCAACACATGCACAACAACTGCAACAACAACTACATTTTGCAACAGATTTTTTATGGTGCCCAAAAGCGTGCGCCCAGCGGATGCGGATGCGGATGCGAATATGCAGTCGAAGTGAGTGTGTGAGTGTGAGTGTGAGTGTCTCAGCCTCGCAGTCAAGTCGAGTATCTGTTTCACCCTCATGCCCCCGACCCCGGCGAATGCACAAAGCGCACGCACAATTCTGCAAATTGACAGATTTATAACAAAATGCAATGAATAACAGCATTATTCACATTATTCACATTATTCACAAGGGTGCACGCTTTGAATTTGGGAATTACCAGCCAGCATTTTAGCATTTCAGCATTTCGCCACTGGACCACTTTTAGGGCCAAGGGGTAAAATCGATACAGATAGAGAGTGAAAGACCGCGAGAGAGAGAGAAAGAGAGAGAGAGAGAAATAGAGCGAGAGAGGGGATTGCATCTTAGGCCTTAAGATTTTAATGCGGATATTGGGATTTCGATTTCAACAGGCGCCGTAATGGAAACACACACACACACACACACATGACACTCGTAATCCCTTTGGCACGCCAAGAAAATGGGGGCATGCGTCTCTCTCTGTGTGTGTGTGTGTATGCTATGCGAACAAGTTCCCACTTGATGATGATGACGACGATGCGGTCCGGATCCGAGTCAGAATCCGGCATTACCCCAGATTTCAGTTGCAAGTGAAAAAAGATGGTGAAAAAATGAAACAAATCTATGAAGTTCAATCAGTTTTAATTGATTCATTTCGGGGTTGTGGCGAGTGTAGCGGGAGGTAGCAGGGAACGAGGGGAGGGGAGGGGTAGGTAAGCGATGTCCGCTGCAAATAATGATGATGTTTTTGTAGCTGCCGCGTTGCCTGATAATAAATTTATTATCTTGGGAATATGCGCGAGCGTCTGGCTAAAGCAAAGCGGACTGCGGCGGTGACGGTGACTGCGACGCTGACAGAGCTAAATGCAGAGGCAGCGGCTGTGGCAGTGGCAGAGGAAGAGGCAGCGGAAGTGCCTCGTTGATTTGAAATGGAGCCCAGGGTCTGGGCCAGGCCGCAAATTTATTATGATTAAAGTTGAAAAGTTGAAATTGATGCTGCAACAAATAGGGGCAACAACGAGGGGGGAGGGGCAGCGCAAATACACCGAGTACAATAAGAAAGAGAAAGAGAGAGAGGGGGGAGTTGGAGACAGCGAGAGATGGAACAACGATAATAATAACGATAACGATAACGATAACGACAACGATAGCGATAACTATAATCATTTAACTATAATCGTCCACTCAGCTTATAAAAGAGCTGAAATAAGTGAATAGTACTCAAAAGCAATCACTGTTGATCGACAGACAACAGACAGCAGATAGCAAATATATCTTTATCTATATCTATATACATAAATAAATATCAGCCTGCATTTGTATTCCTCAATCTATAAAGTCGAGTTAAGGCAATGGCAACTAGTCGACTAGTCTGCAACAAAATTTGAGCGATTTATGAACTGTTTCTCAAAGTGGAGATTTCTATATGAAACTCGGCTTCTTCTTCTTCTTCATCTTCTTCATCTTCTTCATCTTCTTCTTCATCTTCTTCTTCATCTTTAGCTTAGTGCATATGTTCTTGGATAGGATTCGATTTGTACTCACCATAACGATGCTCCACTTCTTGCTTATGTGACGCAAAGCTTTTTTGTAGCATCACGGTTTCATGGTCCAGAAATTCTTTTTGGGTTTCGCTCCAGTTGCAGTCATTGTGGCAGCAACTCCTCCACTCGTACCTGTTCCCGTTGCCAATCCCGATCCCGATCCACTTGCCGAAACAATCGAACGTCCCGAGGCACGCTGCTGATCCGCTGAGCAGCGACGTGGATAATTAAATGGCGACATCGAGCTGGAGCTGCCCGCCACAGTCTCGGCAATGCCCATGTTCATGGCCATGCCCATATTCATGGCGCCCATATTAATAGCGCCCACATTCATGCCCATGCCCATGCCCATATTGATGCCCACGCCCATGCCGGCAATGCCCTGATCCTCGCCACAGCTGGCCATGCTGCTCTTCGATGTGGATGTGCCCGACGCTGTCGAGGATCGACAGCTGCGCAAATTGTGTGGCAAGGTGTTTGTGTGTTGTAAGTGATTATTATTGTTGATGTTGTTGTTGTTGCTGTTGCTGCTGCTGCCGTTGCTGTTGCTATTGCTGCCTTGGGGCATCAGGTTGATGTTGTGACTGTGACCATGATTGTGATTATGGCCATGACTGAGACTCTGGCTCTGGCTCTGACTGTGGCTGTGACTCTGCTGACTGTGGCTATGGCTGTGGCTAGTGGGCGTGGCTGTTTTATAGTAGCGCAAACTTTCGTTGTAGCTGGCGCCGCTGCTGCTGCCGCTGCCACTGAATCCACTATCGAGATCGCCCTCATCGAACTCGGGATTGATGCAGCTGCTGTGCGCATGATCCTTCAGCTCCATGCTGTTCAGTGTGCTCGACAGATTCTCCAAGCTGGCGTGCGAGGCTGAGCTCGAGTTGGATGCGGCGCTGGCAGCAGCACCACCCAATAGGCCACCGCGACGCGGTCGCTGCTGTCCGCTTGCCGTTAGCACATTGCCCTTGCCGCCCTGCACCAGCTGCGACGACTGCGACGCGGAGCAGTTGGCTCCAACAGCACTCCCGCTGCCACTTGCACTGCCGCTGCCGCTGCCGCTGCCGCTGCCACTGCCGCTGCCGCTGCAGCTGCTGTTGCTTGTGGCAGATGCCTCGTGCTGGACATCATTGGAACTGGCACTGGGCGGCGGTGGATTGGCATGGCTGGGACTGATGTCCGGTGGCGTCGGTGGCATAATCAGTGCCTCCAAAGACAAATTGAGCTCGTCGAGCACACGGAAATGATTGTGCTGGACGCGACGCAGCTCCTCCTTCACATTGCCCGCACTCGATGTGGCGATGCGATTGTCGGAGAGCACTTTGCGTATCTTCTGGTCGCTGACCTCCTCATACAGATTCTCGGTGGTGCCGTACCTGGTCGTATACGTATGTCTATCCCGCTCCTCGGCGCTCGGCGATGACGATGTTGATTGCCCGCTGTGCGATGAGGACTTCGAACGGAAACTCTTCGCTAATAGGGCGCGTATCGAGTTGCGAGGCGGACTCTTTGATTGGCCGCCATGATGATGCTGCTGCTGCTGATGATGATGGTGATGGCCATTGCCCTGACCCAGACCCAGACCTAGACCCTGACCCTGGGCGGGCACATTCGTATGGCATTTGGCTGCACCGGGCTCATAGTAGGCATAGGAGTAGACATGATTAAAGGGTGCGGCAGCAGCTGCAGCTGCAGCAGCGCCGCCACCCGAACCACCTGCACCTGCGACTGCACCACCATTGTAGGCCACATGCAGCGAGGCTGTCGAGGACATGCCAGCGGAAGCGGAGGCGGATGCGGCGCCATGCGAGGGCGTGGCACTGCTACTGCTGGGCGTCATAACGCCAGCAGCGAATCCATAATCCAGAGACGAAGTCGACGACGACGACTGTGTATTGGTGGTTGTGGTGACGCCGGTGGGCTCAAAGCGCTCCATTGTTGCAGCAATATTCTTGCGTGACCACTTTACCTAAAAGCAAACAAGAAGAAGAGCGTCAATTAAAATGATTTAAGATCGAATCCTTAACTTAAACCGACTTAAATCAAACCGATAAGAGAAACTTCGAACACACATTTATAAAATACTTTCAAAATTTATTTATTCATTCATTTTAATTGGCATAGAAACATGGGAAATAGTTGTCGACTAAAATCTGCATGCATTTGAAATCATTGGATTTAGTTGGACATGTGGATTAACTTCGGCCTCAAGCTTATTTATGTAAAGCCAATTCAGCAATTGTCCGTTTCAATGAATTTATTTATTTATGAATATTTATGGATTGATTTTCAATGTTGTTTATGCTCTCATCTCAGCCAACATAATCAGCTTGCATACAGACTGGCAAACAAGACAACTTCGGTCCAAGCTGTTGCTGCTGCTGCTGCTGCTGCTGTTTGTTTGCCAATGAAATAATACTCAGAAATTTTGAATTTTCAGGGATGATCTAATGGGGTGCGAGAGGCAGCATCATGTGGCAGATTAGGTTAGCATATCAGATGGAAGCTGCAGCGATGCAGATTTACAAATAAACTCAAAATATGATGTTACCTGTTGTTCCACATCCATTTTGTGATTGCTGCGGCGGCTGTGGCCTCGTCGTCGCCGCTCCGTGAAGGGTTCGCTGTGGCCGCCGCCTTGGAGCAGCAGGAGCTCACCATTTTGCTGCGAGGATGAGGGTGGTGGCGCAGGCATGCAGAACTCAATGCTGTCCATGTCATCCGGAAAGATTAGATCGCCCCGATGCCCAGAATGATGATGGCCCAGCGTTGCAGCGAGCGCCGGCATGCCCCATGCCACCGCCCATGCCCATGCTCATGCCCATTCCCAGGCCATGGGCGTGCTCATGGGCGTGACCACTATGAGCGCCGTGACCGTGTCCGTGTCCATGTCCATGTCCATGTCCGAGGCCATGTCCGTGGGTGCTGTGACCACTCCTGGTGAGCTGATTCCGTTGAATGTGCCGCATCGAACCGTGTCCTACTCCACCGGGTGCACTGTGCACGGCCACCGCTGTGGTCTGTCCGGCCAGCTGTTGTTGTCCATGTTGCGGCTGCGCCGGATAATCGGACGGCGGTGGTGGCGCAAAGCTGGCAAATTGTGGCGAGGAGCAACGATTCTGAAACTTGGATGCAGTGCTGCTGGCGGCGCTGCCCGGATACATGTTGCTGCTGCTGCTGTTGAACAGTTGTTGGCTGGCGCAAAGGTATCGTTATCGTTATCGATAGTTTTACTCTTATTATTATCGACCGTACAAAGTACTACTCAAGCCAAGCTGCCAAAGCGCATCATCTGCAAGCAAGAGAGAGAGAAGAAAAAGAAGAGAAAACAAAGCCATTAATCAGCGATGGAATTGAAAGCGATACAAATGCGCATGCGGGCGGACGGGCGGATGGGGCAACAGCAGCACCACCAAAGCCCAAGCCCAAGCCCAAGCCTAAAAACAGAAACAGAAACAGAAACGACACATGACTGACATGCCATGCCAAAATCCCACAAATAAAAGCTGGAATTATGAGCTTTGCTGCGGCAGTGAAGCGCAGCGAAAAACTCCAATCCCAATTTATTTATGCGACCGCCAAACAAAACATTGTTGCCGCCATAACAACAACAACAACACAACAACAACAAAACACGCATGTAAAACATTTGGCGTTGGCATGCCAAGTCCCAGTTCCCAGTTGCCAGTTGCCAGTTCCCAGTTGCCAGTTCCATGGCTGGCCACTCGACGAATGCCATAAAACAGCATTAAAGCTATTAACAGCCACCAAGCACAGGCAAAGTTTTTCGAATTACCCTGCAACCGTTGAGTCCCAATGAGGTATTTGCATTTTCGCATATGACACAGAAGAGAGACATGAACGAAGCACAAAGTCCACATATGGATCAGCCTATTATGATGTGTCTTATTCGAACACCTATATTTTAGCTTATATATTAATTTTCTTTTAGTAAATAAAAATATTAACAACTTTCAAAGTTTATTATTAATATTTTTTTCTATGTTTAATTATTATTTGTAATAATTATAATATTTATTATTATTATCATTATTAATTTGATTGTTTTTTGTTGTTTAGTTTTTGCTTTGGCTAAATTTCAGTCAGTTTTTCATCATATTTTCATGGAACTCTTTATAGTGTGCAATTCTTTGACGATTTCCAGAGTATCTGGCAGTCGTGCAGCAAGCACACACACACGCACACCCACTTCATTCCCATTGCGTTCTTTCTTCATCCGCATGCGTCCCGTGCGTGTGTGACTGATAGCAGAGCCGAAAGTGAGATCCGCTCTATCTTCGTTTCCCGCAGCTGCCACCTCATGCCCCCGCAGCTGCCACACCAGCCGCTTCACCGGCAACACCACCCTGGTAATCCGTACACCCGCAGCTGGCCACCCACTTTTACGAGCGTGACCATAAATCAATCAGAGCAGAGCACAAGGCGCAGATCCCATTTATGAGTGAGGGGGCAAGAGTGCTGCAGCCAAGCTAATCCTTGAGGCAACCAGCCAGCCAGCCAGCCAGCCAGCCGCACAGTACTTGCCTCAAGGCCACGTTGCAAATGCCGCAGAACCAATTGAAATTCGCTGCAACTCGCTGCCAGCAAGACTTCATCCTTATTCTGCATTTTTTTTCTCTTTGGGCAACCGATTTCTTGCTTTTGTTATTGTTATTGTTCTTTGTTTTCATCAGCATTTTGATGTTTTTTTATACCCTGAACCCAGTACAAATAAAGGGTATAAAGGGTATGATGGTTTTGTGCAAATGTATGTAACAGGCCGAAGGCATCAAGGTAGCAAGGTCCATCTGTATGAACAAGCGGATCTCAGAGACTATAAAAGCTGGAGAGGGTTTGGAATATAGGTTCTCGTTAAATGCCGAATCTAATTCATATATAGAATTATATATCATCAAGATCGGATAAGAAACACCCAAGTTATAGTCGAAATATGGAGAAATAGGCGAGCACATGTGCCAGAAAGAGATGTCATGATAATCATCACGAGCATCAATATGTTTTTGTGTGTATTCTGAGGGAAAAGAGTGCACTTGCAGCAGATCTGCTTATATTAGGGTATATCCTAGTCGAGCACACTCGTCTACAGCACTCTTACTTGTTTTTTGGCTGTTTGCGCTTGACTGTTTTCTTTTTTTGGCATTCCAATTTCAATGCACAGCAATAACGAACTACAAACAACAACAAAGCTGGCTTGTAGCAAGCTGGCGGCCAGTTGCAAAAAGCCAGTTGCAACAAGCCAACAGGCAATCATTTTTCTCCCACGCTGATTGATATATCAAATTGATAGCCGTGTGCCATAACCAAAAATGTTTAGTCGCTTTTATTATTGCACTGGCCAGTGTAGCAGCTGGCCGAGCCACCCACAACCACAACCACACCCACACCACGCCCCCCCCCCCCCCACCAACACTCCCTTTCCCCTTTCGGCTATCCATTCGCTCGCACAACACTGTTTGTTTCTTTAGTTTGCTCAGATTTTGATTTTTTTGCCTTAGTTTTATTTGTTGCAATATTTTTAATTTTTTTTGCCTTTTTGCGTTTTAGGCGATTGCATTTCACATGCAAATTTTAACGAGTTGTTTGTGGTTGTCCATAGACGCCTGCCACAACGTAGTGGAACAACAACAAAAATCGGCGTTTATTTGCAGCCAGCATTTTCATTTGGCTGATTGAGTTTTTTTCCATTTCAAATCATACAAAACAAGCAACAATGCCGAAGTCGCAAAGAGTGCGACGAGGACATACCCTGAACCCAAGTCTTTATCAATCATAAGTCTAAGCTACTCAAGTCAATTACTTTTTAGATTAGATATATATATAAATATATATATATATATATTTACTTCTATTTTTATTTTTTGCTTCTATCTGTCAGTTACATCATTTTGCACAACTGCATTCCCTTTTTACACCCTTTTTACACATTGCCAGTGGGCGCAGGGTATAAAAAAAATCGGAACAATACTTTTTAGATAACCGGGTTGAAATTGCCGAAGCTACAAACTAAAATGATTTTTTCAATTAAAATAATTAAAACTTGCCATCAAATACATACGCATGCCATATACATATATGCATATGTATAATTTGGAATGGTTAATTGAGATGGGCGTGGAAAACCAAAACGCCCATCGCATGAAGCGTCTATTTAAGAGGCCAGCAATTATTTTCAATTTATATTTCTAGTTGCTCAGTATTTAGACTTGCTAATAGGAAATATACTTTTTCTTCAGCTTTTTTTATCATATTCATTTTATTTATTTTTAAATCTCAAATAACATTTTCAAAATATTGCCACTTTCTCTAGCGAAAAACCTTTAAAGTGTCTCGACTCGACTCGACTATCGATTCGATTAACAATTTATCTGTGACACGTATCAGATATCTTGAGAAATTTATGCCAAGGCTTGTCAAATATTTATTAACATCGTTATGTGAATGTATTTCTATCGAAGTTATTTGCTTGAAATTCGACATTTAACTCGGCCCAGCTTGACTTTGATAGACTTGTTCTTGGCTGCATTCCTAATACGGAATCTAAACCTGATTGCCACAAGCCCAGCAATGCTATGCAATAATGCATTTGAATCATGGCTCAAAGTTAAGCTCAGCTTCCTCAGTGCATATTAAGATCGGCTGCAACTACGCGCAGTAAATAAAGCTTGTAACTCATGGATACCATGGATTCATGTAATTCTCTGAAGTTGATGAAAAGCAAAAGTAACCTTGGCAGCAGAAACTCAACAGGTTTGTAAGCCACAAGAAAAAAGCAGAACAAAAGCAACTTACCACTGGGCAAAAACTCATTAGCCCAATATATGTATATATATATATATATATATATATATATATGTATATGCACACACTTTATTTTGTCTCTTTTTTTCTAGAGCCGGATTGCTGCTCATTAACACATTTTGAGCATGTTGTACATCATTAGAAGTCCCTTTGGCTCGAGCGCTGAATGAATCCGAGCGGGAGGTGGCAGCAGATAGCACTGCGAGTCTCGTTGCAGCATCTGCCTGCATGTGGAATGTTTTATCATTGCAGACAATGACTTTCCGACACGTGGCAACCACCCAACTACCGCCGTCAGACTGGCAACCCTTCGTGTTTTTGAATGGCGAAAAATGCAGTGATGTCAATGCATTGCCTTCATTTATTCACACACTCGTTCAGCACTTACTCACTCACTCACTCACTCACATTCATTCACTCACACTCACACTCACACTCACTGTTTGCCACACGCATTCATCCATTTATTCATTTAGCTCGCATTGGAGTTAAGCCTTGAGTCCATTTAGCATCACCATGCCAACATCTGAGGATTGAACAATTTGGCTGACCAACGGACTGGCATATTGGCTCGTTCAATGCAACTGCAACTTGCAACATGCAACTGCAACTGAAGTCGAAGCGGAAACTGAAATAACAGCCAGCTGCTGCCACACTCCAATCCATTGCCATTCTCGACATAATGGCTTTAATTAACATTCAGCCCATGAGGAGCAGTTGTTGGTGTTGCTCCACTTGCGGCAACTGGCACCTGGTTGCAAGTGGCTCGCTCGCTCAAGTGCACGTTTTTGGCACAATGCAGCACAGCGCCAGCTGCGTACAAAACTCAAACACAAAATGTTGCCGGAACAACAACAACAACAACAACATTAACAATAATTTAATGAAAACGAAGTTTTTTTTTTTCCTTGAGCACTCGACCAATTTTGACTATTGTGAATAACATCGCAATAATAATGAGTGCAGCTTGAATAACAATGCCAAAATGAATGAATAAATGAATATATAATAAATACGCGCAGAGCAAAAATCAACGATTCCACAAAACGAAATTGCCAATGAAAATAAAAAGAAATCTTAAATAAGCAATGGGAGGGAAAAGAAGCTAAAAACTAATTTGCATTGTTTATGAATAAATGACTTCGCATTGTGTTGCATAATAATCACAAATGATGAGCCATCTATTGATGTTGCAAGTCTAGAATAACATTAATACTTATGCAATTAGCCAAAGCTGTTAGCTGATGATATCTGTTACTCGTATTGCCACAAATGTAGCTCTCTCTCTCTCTCTCTCTCTCTCGCCCTCTCTTTCTCTCCGTTTAGCTGCCATTGGCCAATTTCAAAATGTCAATGCTTCAATTTGGTATTAGAACTCAGCTTTTTATGATTAGTGGCTAGATATGAATTTGAAGCACTCGACGCATTTGCCGATTTGCAAGTCTCGCTTACACAAAAAACAAAAAGCTAAAACAATCCTTTCGCCATGGCTAAGACGACGGCTTCACCTTTATTTTTGCCGTCATCTTGTTTAGCTAGTGTCAAGTCTAATTCACCGCAACCAGCCAACCAGCCAACCACCCACCCACTAACCCATCCAGACACCCACACAGATAGATATACAACCAGATGCGAACACACACAACTCCTGGCGTCCGCTCCGCCTTCGCCCAGCCCCGCCCCGCCCCGCGTTGCAGATTCGCCGGTAAAAGAAAATAACAAGAAGAAGCTGGCAAAAGCAAAGCAATGGCAAATCTAACCAAATGCCAACACAAATTTTGTTTGCGCTTTGTATTAGGTTGACAAAAATCAACACCATCCAGACAGACGGACGGACGGGCGGACGACAACCACGTTGTCGGAGCTTTCCCTCAATCAGAAGTCAGAGACAGGGAAGGGGAATAGGTGCGGTAGGAGCGGGTGGCACTGTTATGAGAGATAGATTTATGTTGCCAAACCGCCCACATGCATATGATGGGATGCGAGCAGGAGGGGCACAAGCGAGACAACTGTCTATCTGCGTGTGTCTGTCTGCCTGACAGGATGGGTGTGTGTGTGTGTGTGTCTGCCTGCCCGTGTGTGTGTGTGTGTGTGTGTGTGTGTGTGTGTGTGTGTGTGTGTGTGGGTTTTAGCTGTTTGTCTTTTGCAAATGTTGGCAATATTTTGCGGTAAAAGGTGAATTTATTAGCACTTCCCCCACGCAGCCAGTTCGTTTTTCTTTCAAATTATGCTCGCCATATGTCTGCCTCATTTCCCACTCTCTCCGCCGCACACACACTCCCCTGGCTCCACCTAAGCCATTTGATACGCCGCACACATGTGCAGCGCAACTCTTTAACTTGGCCAAGATTTAAGTTCTTTTTTGTTGTTGTTGTCGACTGCATCTTCTTCTGCTTTTTACCCCAGCCACTGTTCCCAGCCTCCACACTCCCCCTACCCCCCTGTCCCCTTTTTCCACATTCTTATCGTAGGCGCTGCAATTTAAAACACATTTTCGGGGATTAAAATCTTGACAAATCATAAACAAAACGGCGACGCTGAGGCAGCTGCACGGCCAGCACGCAATTACGGATACATTTGTATCTGTATCTGTATTTGTGTATGTTGCTGTAGCTGCATCTGTAGCTGTAGTTGTAACTGATGCCGCCGTTGACTGATTTACTTTGGCCTAACAGAAAAGATGCCCCAAAAGCAAAAACATAAGAAGAAGAAAAAAACAAAAACCAAAACAAATAAAAAGTCACAGAGCCCCAAAAAGCCACAGACAATGACAATAAAATGCCACACACAAACAGACACACACTCATACACACACGCACACACACAACTCGCTGGCAGCTGAGATGCATATCTCAGAGCAAGAAGAAGCAGATGGAGGGAGAGCGAGAGAGAGAGAGAGAAAACATGTTATGTGGAAAAACGCTCGGAGCTTCTCAACTTTGTCCAGCGACACTTTATGAATTAGAAAATGAAAATCTTTAGCTAGAGTTTAAGATAGAGGGGCAATGACGAGGGTTGGGGAGAGGGGGGGGGGGGGGGGTTGGATACCTAATGCCAGCGGCAGCCGCATAAAAGCCACAAGATACGCATCTTATGGATTGTTGCTCTTGAATTTTTAAGCCGATTTTTGGTTGACTTTGCTGCGACATGAAACACAATAAAACTGATATAAAAACGCTTGCCCCGAAGTCAGATGTTGTTGTTGTTGTTGCTGTTGTTGTTGTTTTGTTGTTATTGCTGTTGGGTGACAACATGCAATGGGCAGATGGACAGCGGGGGCTTACGGATAAGGGGTGGGGCAACAAAAACTGACAACGCTTTCAGCGCACGTCAATGTCGACATTTTCAAATTCCAATAAGCTTTCTAGTCGTTGTTGTTGTTGTTGTGATGTTCTTTGATAAAACGGTAAAATAAACAAAGTATCTATATATATATATATATATGTATATATATGTTAGTATGGGGCGCTCTCTTTCAAGTGCGTTTAGAAACTTACCAGCAAAGTCCAGCAAAAAAAACAGCCCAGTTTCCAGTTGCCAGATTTCAGTTGAGATTTTATGAATATGGAAATGCTGTAATCATAGAGAGAGAGAAAGAGAAAGCAAGTGAGTACAATTTAATTAGCATGCGTATACTTTTGGCATACACTGTAAAAGGGAATAATAAGCAGGAGCAGCAGCAGCAGCAGCAGCAGCAGCAGCAGCAGCAGCAGCAGCAGCAGAAAAATGAAAAGCTCATCAAAGTAAAATTTGCATGCGGAATGCAAATGTTCCATCAAGCGTAGGAAATTGAGTTATATGTATATATATGTATATAAATATGACAAGCTGAGACATGCCTGCCACACACACCCACATATATATACTACATATATACTACACATATTTGGATATCAAAGTCCACCAAGTGCTGAAATGTAAGTTTAAATGTTTGTCAAATATTTCGATATTGTCGATATTTGGATGCCTAATCGAATTCCTTGGCTGGAATGGACGTGGAATGGACGTTAGTTATGACCACAGCTATTGTTGTTGCATTACTGCTTGGCATATTCTTGTAAAATGCAATCGAAGTGGAATGTAATCACAATTGTCATCGTTTTGGTTTACAACTCAAAGGGACAAACCCAACAATTGATTTGCTACATTTGCAACAATTACATATTTTGAAAATAATTTGATATTTGTGGATTGCATTCAACACTTTAGTTTGCCAAGCATTCAAATATTTCAGCTCGCCAACATAAATATGAATTATTGCCAGCATTTTTTTATTTTCAACTAGATCGCCAACTGTTTGATGTCACATCGCCAGTTAAACATTGGCCGACTGCACACACCTCAAAAAAAAGACAAAGAAAAAAAAAAGAGAAGACATTGAGCCGCGTTGGGCTAATAAATTTGTGGAGCAAAAATAAATCCACAAAATAAAAGAGGCCAAGTAAAGTAAGCTCATAAAAAATGCCAGAGCCAACAGCTTCGATCTATGGGGCAGGCGGTCGAAACTCTTTAAGCAGCTTTAAAAATATATACATACATATATATAAAAAACAAAAAAAAAACCAAAAAAAAAAACTCGGCACACAAAAGGCATTTCTGCTCTGCCTTTTGATATATGTGGCAGCTGGCAGTGGGGCAAGCAAGTGGGTCCGAGTTCAAATCGGAGTCCCAGGTTCAGGTCTCTGTTTGAGTTGAAGTTTTCTTTTTCTTTCTGTTTTTTGTGTGTGTGTGTGTGTGTGTGTGTGTGTGCTGTTGCTGCTGGGCAAAGTCAAGTCCCGCAATATCCGACACGAAATGTTTTAATTGAGCGAGTGCTGGAAAACGAAGGAAAGCCAGGAGACGTTAAGTGAACCATGAACCACAAATGGCAAATGGAATAAAAATACAGTTGGCAGTTGTGAAAAAGTGAAAGCATTTCATAAAAGGAAACCAAGCCGAAAACTCGATAAACCCCAGCAGCATGCAGGTGTATATATTGTATCTGAACCACAGAGCAGAGCCAGAGCCACCCAGCCACTGGAGAAGTGTACAGTGATACAGACAGAAGGAGTACGAAGGAGTACGAGCGAGTCTACGACGAGGTGACAAGGCAATGGCAATAAAATAAAATAGAATTTTAAACCACAGGCAAACGTGCGTTATTCATTTTTGAATTTATAACACAATTGGGAGAATGTCGTGCCGCGTGCGAAACGCCAAAGGACCTAAAAGGGACGAGCTTCAGAACGTGAAGGTGAACTAGATGTGAAAAAAATGCAAAAAAAAAATGCAAAAAAAGAAAAAAGAGAAAAAAAAATAATGAAATAAAATAAATAAAATAAAATAAAAAATGTAAAGCAAGAAAGGAGTGAAAATGCGCAGCGGAATAAAATGCGTGGCTCCTTCGCCGTGTGTGTGTGTGTCACATAAAAATAGAAATAAAGAAGAATGTGTGTGTGCGTGGGTGTGTGTGTACTTTGTGGTGTGGGTTACCTTGTGGTTCCCGGGCTCTTGCTGGAGAGGCAAATGCTTGGCAGTCAAAGGAAATTGTGTCGTGGCAAATGTGACATTCTAACGTTGTTGCTACTGTTTCCCATACCAATTCCCCATTCCTATTCCTATTCCCAACCCCCAACCGCCCCACCCCCCATCCTCATTTTCATCCAGTTCTTTTCTCATTCCAGAATGGCACTGCTTGACAAAAATGTATGAAGAAAGCAAAGGCAACGACGCAATGAAAGTAACCAGCAAGCAGCATGATAATCAACATAATAATGATCGTATCGTTGATTATGAAGATATATATATATATATATACATATATATATGTATATGTATATATAGACACACCTACATGAGTGTACCTTGTCATAAAGCATGGCACATGTGTGTATGTGTGTTTGCGCGCTTGTATTTGCTTGGCAAAGGTTCAAAGATTAAAGCCAATTTAAAGTGGCTTTAAACATGTTCGGTTCATCCATCAGCCAGCAGAAATTATAACAACAGGAATAGTTGTTAGCCAAGTAACAATTTCGGTTCGAATTACAGGCAAGAGGAAATGAAAACTAATAATAAAATCATTTTAATAAGGGATTATAACATCAAACTACAATCTGGCCGACTACAAGCGAATGCATATTGTTGTTCATTGTTGTAAGCAAATATGCCGGCCCTAACAAGCGGCTATAAAGTCTGAAATGAAAAATGAGTATGCAAATTGAAAGACGGCAGCAAACTGGATTTCAAGTCGATCAAACTAAAATAAACGAACTCAGTCTGGGAGAATAATAAACTAGCGAAATAAAAGACAACAGTTCAACATCGAATTACAGCAAACTGAAATGAACTAATGACATCATCAGCAGAGGAGGAACTTCAAAGAACACCCCCCACAAGAGGGGGGGAACTGTGAAACACGATACCAAATCAAATGGCCAAGTTTGTCACTCTAATCAATTTACAATTGTTGTCCAATGATCTGTGCGGCAATAATCGTTCGGCCAACCAAATTCTGAAGTCCCACAACTACACGACCCTCAAGAAAATACACACATGTGTGTGTGCGTGTGTGTGTGTGAAGACCTACAGCACACTGATGTGTGCAGGCAGCGAAAAAAAAGGTTTTTTTTTTTTTATTTTTTGTTTTTAAGGCTGGAGAGCGAGCAGAGCGCCACCTCATGAGTCATGTTCAAGAGTCGTTTGGCTTTGTGCTGCGCCTGTTTACATGCAGATAACTCCCACCCGCTCCCAATCCCCCCACTCCTACCCCTTCCCCATCCCTTGCCAAAAATTAAGCTAACATAACATGGCATTTTCATATGCTGCTCGCAGCAGTTGTAGTACTCATAAAATGAATTTTGGCTTGGGGTTTGCACTCGTTCATTTTTATTCCTTCCATCACAATCAACCAAGACGATGACGACCTTGTACCTAAAGTTATTGACTGCACACACAAGCACACACACACACACACTGCATGTGTGAGTGTGCAAATATGTGTGAAATTTATTTGCCACAACCAGGGGTTGCACAACCCTTTTTTTTTTTCTTTCTTCTTGCTTTCAAGGGTTGCTCGCTTACTTGCTGCTGCTCAACTTCGATTACAGCCCCCAATTTTTGTTGTTTAAAATCACTTGATTGCACAAATGCTCATTGAGCTAATTTTATTTCGTTGCACACACACACACACACACACACACACACAGAGAGCGAGAAAGAGCGAGAGCGAAAGAGAGAGAAGAAAGCAAGCAGCAGGCAGCAGGCAGCAGGCAACTTGAGCCACGTTTACATTTGATGGGATTCAGTTTCCATATGCAAAAGACCAAAGACTAAGGAGCAAAGCCAGGCCAAGGCTAAGGCTAATACCAGTCCGGACCTTCCTTACCGGCTGTTCAGCTACCTAACTTACTTATTAGCCCAGCGAATGCTCGACAATGTGGAAAAATTGCTGTTGTGTCCTTAAAACAAAAGCAACTAGAACCAGCAGCAGCAGCAGCAACAGCAGCAACAACAACAACAACAATAGCATCAGAGGACTGATCAAATTACCAAACCAGAAGCAGCAGCAGGAGCAGCAGCAGCAACATGGTTCAACTTTGATTTACTTGAGTCAAAAGCATGGAATTGCCCCCTCATCGTCTCGTCCTTTAGTCCTTTCGCCCACTCTGCCACTCTGGCACTCTGGCACTCGTCGTCCACTAATTTCGTGATGGCCACTTTAATTAATTACTGCAAAAATGTGTAGACTGACAGCAGGGAAAACAAGCCAAAGAATGCGCTAGGTGAGCAATTACCTGTAATTGGAAGCGACAGCCAAAGGTTATAGGGCAAATCATTTGACACACACACATGCACAACACAAGTCAAACTCATTGTGAGACTTCAGTCCATATTGAATTTCATTTACATGTTGCTACTTCAATCTTCAAATACATATCAAAAATAATATAGTAATCAAATCAAAGACTGACACAAATTTCAAATCGAATTTTGACTTATTTCTTTTCGATTTAATTACAATTATTTTATCCAGTTAATTGCCTTGGCAAGAGCCGAAGTGTATAATTAAAGTTGAGTTTTACTTCTACTTCAGCTTCACAGTTCAAAGCACATTTGGAACGGTCGACTTGAGCTTGAAAGTTTCTAAATAAACACAGAAATAGCCCCAGGAATTCCATTGTCAGCTGAGCTGCATCTCTTTGGCATTTTGGCAATTAAATCATTTTGATCATAAATCGAATTTAACTTCCCACACACACACACACACACACGCGTAAGCATCTTTAGTGTTAATCCAATTAACTGGCTTCAAACACATTCCTTTCTACCTACAACATAAAAACGTGGCCAAAACAACTACAACAAGCAGCAAGCAAAGCAAAGCAAGTAAAAAACTAAAACGGTTTCAAAGAAACTCAAACTTCAAGTTTTATAGTTTGTTTTCAGGCTGCTACAAATTTCATACGAAACTTGGCTCAAAAACTTTTTAACGGCATTTCATTTGAATGGCTCCCAAAGACAACTCGTACAACATGCAACGACAACAACAACAACAGCAACAACAACAGCAACAACAACAGCAACAACGTTAGCAACAACGTTAGCAGCAACAACAGCAATAAGCAACACGCTCTTAGAGACAGATTGGCAAAAGGTGGCAGCGTCTGCCAGAAAATGTTTTCATTGATTTTTACGAGCATCAAACGAATCAAATAAATTCATTTTTTGTTGCTTTTTCATTTTTATTTCTATTTTTATTTGTATTTGTATTTTTATTTTTATTTTTATTTGTATATACGTGCGGCTCCTAGTGGCGCCCAATCTGGGGCTCTCCAAATATTCTTCAGTTCAACAATTTGCGTGTTTTGCAATCGCAACAACAGCAACAACAAAAGCAACAACGAAAATGATCAGCAGCAAGAACAACTGCAACAACAACCACAGCTGTAGTCGCACTATTTCTTTGCCCTGGGACCCGTTAGTTTTACGAACTTGTGGGCTCCACATTGGAGGCGCCCCTTAACGATGCTGCTGCTGCTGCTACTGTTCTTGTTGTTGTTGTTGCTGCCCCTCGAGTCGACCCTGTTGCCATGTCTTTGGCCTGACGCGTGTGCGTGTCCTTTGACGTGTCGTAAACGCATCATAAACAGCTGACACTCCATATAGCTGTACATGCACACACACACACACACACACACACACACACACATAGACATATGTCTGCGTATATAGGGGCAGCACAGGCTGTTGCATTATCATCAGAAATATTGTAATATTTTTCATTATTATTTTCGTTTTTAACACGCTCCCAATCCGATTTTCCACTTCACAGCGTCCCAATTGTCGTTAAACATTCATTTGTGGCTGCCACATGGCGAAAATATGAAAATAATAATAATTTTGAATTGCAAATATGTAATAGTTGCCGCACAACATTACTGCACAATATGGCTTTAGCCCATGGGCATCTCATCTCTCTTATGCAATTATTTAAAAACACTGCAAGATTTGCAAATTGATTGAATGCGAAACAGTTTCCAGTGCTTAAATTAATATAAAACAATACGAATTTAATTTGACGGCAATCATTTCATTTGTAAATAAGAAACTTAAACTTTCAAATTATATTTTTCTATTAAATGTTAAATTTACATACTTAAAAAAAAAAAAAAAAAAAAAACCAATTGAATGTCGCTTTCGATTCTGGATGTGCAAATCGATAAAATTACGGTTACAGTTAAACACCTTAAAATATGATAAATTTCAAGTGTTAATTAAAATATAAAAATACAAAAATTATAAATTTGTATGAATTTTTTTTTTTTTAATTGGAAAATTGCACAAATTTTGAAAGTGGTGGAAAAAAAATTGAGCAAATTAAACAGAAATTAAAATCTGATTTTTACTAAGTAAAGTTTCACATAAAATGAGATTTTGTTGTTGCAGCTGCTGCGTGGCAGCGTGGAAACACATCATTTTTATCAGTTGTGGCAACAGCAACGTTGCTGGTGTCTGTGGCAAAGGTTTGATTAGCCATAAAAAGGCGCATTTGGTGTCGACGTATTAAGTACTTGTTTCTATGATTATTGGTTGCCTGGCATTTTTATGTCATTGCTGCCCCCCTCGACTTTGGTTGCCGCTCCTGTCCCAGTTTCTTGCCACCGTTATGTGGCGCATGATTTTCTTTTTTTTGTGTATTTTACGAGCTTTCGTATTTGAAAGTCATAAAATGCACTTTAACAGCTAAACAGGCAAACAGCTCAACAGCTCGCAGCTCGCAGCTCACAACTCACAACTCGCAGCATCTGACAGACTGTGAATCCAGCTGAATGTTTTTGATGTTCTTTCGAGTTGAGTTTATGTTGTTGTCGTCGCTGTTGTATCAGATTGTTATTGTTAGTGTTATTGTTTTGTTTTGTTTTCGTGTTTTTTTTTTGTTTTAAGAGCGCATTAAGTTATTATTATGATTAGGCTGAGCGCTGGTGAACTTTAACCCAAAAGTCGCCATTTGGCCAGGGGCACAGTAGAAATGCTTGAACCCGATCTTCGTCCGCATTTGCTGCAGTCCAATAAAATGTAATTAATTTGGCAAAAACTTTTCCACAGCCAATAAAGTAAGCAAGCTGCAGCAGTAGCAGTAGCAGTAGCAGTAGCAGAAGCAGCAGCAGCTGGAAAAGCAAAAGCCAAAGATGAAGGAGCTGAATGTGCAGGATTTGCATGCCAGCCAAGGATGAGCCACCAAAAGCCATCGAAAATGCCACAAGGCAAAACAAGCGGATGGGGCAACAAGCGGGTGGGGGTGTGTGGAGGGGGGGTGGTTGATTGGGGCAGGCAGGCAACTGGAACCGCAGCTGAGCCACCAGAGCAGCTGCTCGACATGAACTTATAAAAGCTGGCAAAACTCTTGAACCAAACTCAGCAGTGCTGCCTGCAAAACGGGGGCTACGGGTGGGGCTGCATAGTGTGCGTATGTGTGTGTGTGTGTGTGTGTGTGAAGGGGTGGTTTGCGATTGCAAAGCTGCATTAAAAAGTTAATAAAAGTGGAGCAAGCCACAAGTCGTGCCGCAATTTGAGGCAGCTGCAGCTGTAGCGCAAGGATATGGATATGGATATGGATATGAGTATGACTATGTAATCCATATATGTATTTGCATGCACACACACACACACACACACATATGTGTATGTACACAGCAAGAAAAGGGGAGAATAGTTGCAAGTCAAGTTGTTTTAGTTTGCCAATCGAATGCATGAATGAATCGTCTTTGAGTGCCTAGTTTCTTTCAGTGTGCGCAGAAAGCGAGAAAAAAAACTTGTTGCAAGGTGCTATAAGCTGCGACTTTGACTTGCTACTTGCTACTTGCTACTTGCAACGTGCCACACACCACCATCACAGCCGCCCAAGACGTACTCAACTCAAATGGCAAACAATTAAAAAGCTCAGCACTGTGCGAAGCAACGGATTCATCGACACACACGAGAGAAAGAGTGAGACAGAGAGAGTGAGTGGGGGAGAGAGAGACGCACACAAAGAGTAAACACAAGTAACTAATTGCAACTGCAACTGCAACTGCTGCCAAATGGCGCTACACTTGTGGTTAAGAGTCCCTTTTCCACCACTCAACTCACAACTCGAGCCAAATGTAAATTTCGAAAATGTGCTACACACACACATACATACACACACACACACACATCCACAAATAGTTGCTTGGAGGCTAATTAAGAGCGCATTAAAAACGTTTTGCAGTTAGAAACAGAAAGTGGCAGCAATTTGTTAAGGGTCGCAGCATCAGGTGGCAAGCGTTGCCCTCAGTCAGACCACAATGGGGCAGAAACCACACTCAAGTCAATATAACTATATGTACACATATGTGTGTGCGTGTGTATGCGTGTGTGTGTGTGTGTCAGTGAGCTTGCAACCGATTCTCAAGAGCCGAATGTCAATCATTGAGATTGAGTAGTTGAGCGATCGATTTACGACTTGCAACTGCAAATGAATACTGAAATGCTGACTGCCACAGAGCATTGTGCAGCAGTGCAACAAATTCATCCGTTATATACACGTTGCAACTAACCCTTACCGTGTGTTTGTTTAGCTTTTGATATTTGCGTGATGCATTACATGTGTATGCGTGTTCTAATTGAATCAGTTCATTAAGCGTAATCAATGATTGACATGCAAGAGGAGGTAAATACAACCAATTAAGAGTGGCACTCAACTGCACTAGTGGCAACATCACAAAACCACGCTGCTTTCGTCTTTGTGCTCAAATGTCAATTCAATAAACGGTTGCATGCCACATTTGTGTTGCAAACATGTTTTGCTTGCAGCTTGCGGCCAAAATGTGACCAACTTTTTTGTTTGTTTTGTATTATTGAAATAATTAATTTGATAACTGCCCCCCTTTCGATACAAATATCGATACGAAATACAAATCAATTTCCGATAGCCTGCCAACATCGGATATAGCCATATAGCTCAACATCGGATACTAATTATGATTGCAAGAATCAATGTTACGGCAAATTGCATCCAAAATTGAATGACTGCCAAATATCGTTCAAAATTATCTGTACAAATATATATCGATATCCATTTCGATATCAGATTAAAGTTAAGTAAGTTTTGACAGCAGGCAGGCAGGCAGCATTGAAATTAAGTTAATCTTGTGTGTTTTTGATTGAAACACGCACAAGTTTTCAATAAAATCCAACAACTATCAACTGCAAGTAGAAACAGGAGTCTCAACTAAACCCGCTTTGCTCGAGATGCTCATCAAACGTTTGGGACACATCAAAGCCAAAAAGGCAATTGTGATGAATCTGTGCATGGCTCGTGTGTACGGGACAGAGAAGCAGCCGCATACGCTGGCAGAGATCGAGTGCCTGACTCAGGAGCTGACTGTGGCCAAGAGGGAGAGCGAGGAGCTGCTGGATAAGTACAAGCGAGCGTTGGCCGACGGCGAGAATATGCGCAATCGACTTCAGAAGCAGATTGACAATGCCCTAATCTTTGGCATACAGGGCTTCTGCAAGGATCTGATCGAGGTGGCCGATGTGCTCGGCCAGGCCACAGAGGCGGTGTCCAAGGATCGGCTGAGCACTAATCCGGATCTGCAGGCTCTCTACGAGGGTCTTCGGCTGACACGCGCCTCGCTGCTGCAGGTGTTCAAGCGTCATGGCCTGGTGACTCTGGATCCGATCAATCAGAAATTTGATCCCAATGTGCACGAGGCCCTCTTCGAAATGGTGGATGCTACGATTGAGGCCAACACCGTGGTGCAGGTCACCAAACTGGGCTATCAACTGCACAAGCGTTGCATTCGCCCCGCACTTGTGGGCGTGTCGAAGCGTGTATCAGCCTAAAGTAACATATAGAACCATATATACAAGCAACTTTATAACACACTCAAAATCTACACAATCTGAATAACTGTTAACACAATTGTCCTCTTCAAAATTCTCATGAATATTAAGCATTCACAAAGCCGTTAAATAAAGCGAACCACAAACATAATGTAAAATTTTAATTCGTTAATTTGCTTAGCAGAGCTCAAAGCCACAAAAGTGGCTAAGATATAAACGAGGAAGAGTATGGAGCGAGAAGCATCCCTGTGATCGAAGGGATTTTGAGTGCTCTAACAGAGAGTAATCCACAAAGAGAGAGGGAAGAGAGAGAGAGAGAGAGAGAGATGGTATCTCCTTTAAAAATGAGTTAATGCTTCTTGATCCATTGATGCTAACTGGGCATTTGATTAGTATTTAAGTCACAGTCTGTTTACTGCTGCTCAATCTTCCAGAATGTTTTCAAAAGTCTCGTCAAATTCCAAATCATTTTTGGATGGATACTATTTGCTGATATTTTGATATTTTGAGCATTGTCTGCATTGGGATAATGTAGCTGGAGATTGTGGTCCCATAAGTGCGGTGCACATCCTATTTAAATTCTTGTGGGCACTTTGGAGTTAAAGTTAAGTATCCGAAGGTCGTAAATGAGGGAGAACAAAGCTGTTACAATGTGCCAATACAAGTGGCTTATTTGGCAGAATCGCACACAAAAGGGGCGAAAGGCTGTGTCAATTAAACAAAGAGACGGAAACCCATTAAAAATTGAGCGGCCACTTGGCAGTTGATGGCTGCAAATTGGACTTGTGGCACAGGGCTGCGTTGGCAAATGGAACGAAAATGCCCCCAAAACTACAACGAAAAACTTAGCAGTAACTTTCGAGTGTGTGTGCATGTGTGTGTGTGTGTGCATGTGTGTGTGTGTGTGTGTGTTCACAAATATTTTCAATTACAAATTGTATTTTTCCGTTAAGATAAGCAAAATTTATGGCAGTTCCAGCCGCTCCAAACCCACCAAACAGCCAACCAACCAGCCAAGCAAGCAGCCAGGCCAGCAAAATGCCGTCAACTGTTTTGTAGACAGACTGTTTTCTCTGGCTCCACCCCCTTACACACCATTCCCCCCTCTTTTGCTGGGAGGTCTTTCAGTCCCGTTCCAGTTGCCGTTCAATGCCTTCTTCGTCTTCGATCGTCCTGCGGCAGCAACAAACACTTTTGCGCTTCGTCGGCGACGCAGTTGTAAACAAGGCTGCAAGACAGCAAAAAAAAAAAGAGACAGAAAGAAAAAAATGGAAAGAGAGAAAAAGAAAGGAAATAATAAAAGGAGCAGACGACGGCGACGGCAAAGACCCGTTAGAGGACCAAAGACGCCAGCCAGCCAAAAAGCAAGAAAGCAAAAAGTGAGCAGCGGCTGCGAAAAACTACGGAAAAAGAAATGACGTACAGATTTACAGAGTATTTTCTTTTACGTGCTTTTGTGGCGCCGCCAAATGTCACGTACGCCAGACACTGGGTCGCAGGTGGCCAAATATGTGTGTGTGTACGTGTGTGATGAGGCCGGCGGCGGCGGCGGCAGAGTCGTTGGCCATCGTAAAGACCAAGTTGCAGTTTCTTATTGTATTATTTTATATTCGGTCAACTTCAGACGCGATGCAATGCGAACGAAAAGCCCCGCAACTTATTACAAATGAGAGACTCGACAAGGCCACGTAACGTTTTTACAACACACACACAGACACGCACATGTGCTACGTATAAAAAGAATGACACGCCCACACGCCCAGACGCCCACAAGCTGGACAGCGGTCAACTGTCTTCTTCTTCTTTGTGTGCAGCGCTTTTGCAAGAAAAGTTTTCACTTGGCTTTCCGGCGAGAATACGCAAAATGCTCGCACTTCAAATTGAATTAGAGTGACAGCGTGCCTCAGCTGATGGGTGTGTGTGTGTGCGTGTGTGTGTGTGTGTGTGTGTGGGTGTGTGTGGCAGGTAGAGAGGTGACAAAAGGTGCGGGTGCAGAACAAAAAATGAAAAACTTTGCCACCATCCACGTTTGCGGCATATTAAAAACCGAATGTAGTTAAAGTTGAAGGTGTTGCAACAACGTTGAGGTGCGGCATCCTCTGACACGACTTTGCACACGGCAAACACTCATAAAAAAAAACACACACACACACAAAAAAACCACAAAAAAAACAACAACAATTAATGCAAATGTGTGGCTTGGACACACGGGGCACGTTCGTCGTTGTCATTTGCTGATTCGTTTTATTGATATTTTCTTTATAAATATGTTTAAAATATATTTCAATTTCAATTCACGTGCGCAACAAACGGACGGAAATTGTCAGCAGCCAGAGAGAGAGAGAGAGAAAGAGAGAGTTTTTACAGTTATTCATCTTGTATAGATTTTGAGTGTGTGTTGCTTGGATATAATTATATATGTATGTTACTCGAGGCCGATACACGCTTCGACACGCCCACAAGTGCGGGGCGAATGCAACGCTTGTGCAGTTGATAGCCCAGTTTGGTGACCTGCACCACGGTGTTGGCCTCAATCGTAGCATCCACCATTTCGAAGAGGGCCTCGTGCACATTGGGATCAAATTTCTGATTGATCGGATCCAGAGTCACCAGGCCATGACGCTTGAACACCTGCAGCAGCGAGGCGCGTGTCAGCCGAAGACCCTCGTAGAGAGCCTGCAGATCCGGATTAGTGCTCAGCCGATCCTTGGACACCGCCTCTGTGGCCTGGCCGAGCACATCGGCCACCTCGATCAGATCCTTGCAGAAGCCCTGTATGCCAAAGATTAGGGCATTGTCAATCTGCTTCTGAAGTCGATTGCGCATATTCTCGCCGTCGGCCAACGCTCGCTTGTACTTATCCAGCAGCTCCTCGTTCTCCCTCTTGGCCCCAGTCAGCTCCTGAGTCAGGCACTCGATCTCTGCCAGCGTATGCGGCTGCTTCTCTGTCCCGTACACACGAGCCATGCACAGATTCATCACAATTGCCTTTTTGGCTTTGATGTGTCCCAAACGTTTGATGAGCATCTCGAGCAAAGCGGGTTTAGTTGAGACTCCTGTTTCTACTTGCAGTTGATAATTGTTGGATTTTATTGAAAACTTGTGCGTGTTTCAATCAAAAACACACAAGATTAACTTAATTTCAATGCTGCCTGCCTGGCTGCCTGCCTGCCTGCTGTCAAAACTTATTTAACTTTAATCTGATATCGAAATGGATATCGATATATATTTGTACAGATAATTTTGAACGATATTTGCCAGACATACAATTTTGGATGCAAGCAATTTGCTTCAACCTCTTGATGGTTTATCAAAATTGAAGTACATTGATTCTCGCAATCATTAACTTGCTCCAAAATGATGATCCCCTCTAATCACTGAACCACAACCAACAGATGCCATTAAACATCGCTGAACCGTTGAAGACATGGGAAGGCTGCTAGCTGCTAGCTGCTGCCTTCCATTGTGCTGGCATTTTTGTTTGCGTGTCTCGCCCCCGTTCCGCCCTCGCCTCCTCCCCCGATCCCCACACTTCCGCATAGCCCCTCACTACTCCCTTAATTCACCTAGCCAAGCTAGTTGCAAGCACAAATATAATTGAAATGTTCGCAGCCGGCGACGGCGTCGCTGTCGACGTCCACGTCAACGTCAGTCGTAGACAACAGCAACAACAATAACAACAAAAACAAACTTGGTCACAATGCCCACATCAGGTCTGAAGCGGGTCTCAACATCGTCTTATCATAATGATGACGTTTACATTTCAATTAACGAAGAACAACATAATTGCAGCAGTCAAATTATATAATTATACACAAACAACACACACACACACACACACACACAGAGAGAAGAGGGAGGCAGGCAGTGATTGGGGAATCGCCCCATCGACATCGACAGCTCCAATTGGAGGGGGAGGGGAGGGTCGAGGAAATAAGTTTCTGGCATTTGACGCATATTGAAGGCGGCTCGACTCGGCTCGGCTCGGCTCTTTTCGCATTGGGATCTGTGGCAGCTGCAACATCAAATGCGATGCAGGTGTTGCCCCATGTGTCAAAAAATAATCATTTTGAAATCACTTCACTTCACTTCACTACCCAACACAGCCGCAGCCCCAGCCACAGACAGAGCCAGATCGAGAGATGAAAAATGCGTTCGTTAAATGCACCCGGAACAGGGCGAACATGCCGTGTTGGGGGACGGACAACTGCCTGACTGCTGCCACAAATAGTGGAGAGTGAATGCAGAAGAATAATAAGAAGAAGAAGATGGGAGGTTGTTGCTTGCGGCACAGGCCTTGTGTGTGTGTGTGTGCTTTGCCTGTCAAGTGTTCGAGCGAGCAGACTCGAAACAGGCCATAATTTGTATAGAAAACGATGTCTGTCTTTTAACTCCATTTCAGCATTCAATTCAATGAACGACTTGAAGCACTTCTCAGACAGCCGACTCAGTCACTCCGACACTCCGACACTCCGTCGCTATCTTAGCCAGTCAGTTGGTCAGTTAGTCAGCCGCAGCTGCGCGCAGAGCTGCACTGAGCCAATTAATCGATAAGCAAATAATATCGGCGCATATTATGTATATATATATATGTATAGACACTTTGAGCTTACAAATTATAAGAATCATATTTTTCTAACTGACTCATCTATTGCAAAATAAAAGATAAAAACAGAGAGAGAGCGAGAGAGATTGATAAAGTGGGAGAGAGAGAGAGAGAGTTGTAAAGTGGGCGAGAGAGAGAAAGAGTTGTAAAGTGGGCGAGAGAGAGAAAGATAGATTAATTGGGGGAGAGAGAGAGAGCGAGAGAGATTGATAAAGTGGGAGAGAGAGAGAGAGAGTTGTAAAGTGGGAGAGAGAGAGAGAGAGAGAGAGTTGTAAAGTGGGAGAGAGAGAGAGTTGTAAAGTGGGCGAGAGAGAGAAAGTGATAAAGTGGGAGCGAGAGAGAGAGAGAGTGATAAAGTGGGAGAGAGAGAGATAGATTAATTGGGGGAGAGAGAGAGAGAGTGATAAAGTGGGGGAGAGAGAGAGAGAGAGAGTTAAAGTGGCGGAGAGTTCTCTCTCTCTCTCTCCTATTTTGCTGCACACATGTATTGTAGCAATCACTTGCTTCTTTTTCAGCTAAGCGGCGTTTGGCGTCTCGAATCACCTATAAGCCGCCAACCTCAAAGTTCGCCTATGTAAAAAAAAGCTGACAAATAACAGGACAAATAAGTTAGTGCACACAAATTATATGTAATACAAATCGCTTAAGTCGTCTGAGAGGCGCACAACAGGTGAGTATTAAATGCCGTTTTGGCCATTGCATATCAGTTTCGAACTAATCGGTTTCGTGCAGTGTACGCTCTATGAACAATTTGAGTACAAACACAAACAACTGACAAGTTGCAGTCCAACGTTGTCTTCATAATTATTGGTTTGTGGTTAGGGAGTAGGGCGTAGCACGCTGTGTGTCGCAACATTTAACGTGCAACGCGAACCAAAACGCCAAGTGAAACCGCCATGAACCAGATAATATGTATGTAGATATGGTTGCCTCAATAAGACACTTAATTAACTGCCTGTGGATAAATATGCACAGCAAACTCAGATATGTAATAGTAAAAAAACTAAAATTTAATTTGTATCTCGATTCCTCATTTGAAGCTATGGATATGTACATAATTATAAATATAGCTGCAGCGGTGGCAGAGGAGTGTGTGGCATTGCTTACCACACACACGCATACACCCACACCCACACACACACACGATATTTGTTGCACGTTGTGGTGCTAATGCACCTTTAGCGTGTGTGCCGCTTTGCCATTTGATGCAATCCATCTGGACGCGTTGCACGTTGTGCGTTGCACGTTGCACTTTGTGCAGGCAGGCTAATGAGCTTCAGAAACACGCTGTGCCACTGTGATTGAAATACGCTCGTTATGTGAGAATCATGTTGCACAAAATGATGATGATGATGATGATGATGATGATGATGATGATGATGATGATGATAATGGTGCATGAGACAAGGCATGCTCTGAAATTTATTGGGATCAAAAACCGACACCAGCTGCTGCCCCACATTGTGGAAACTAAATCTGATTGTGAATCATTGTTATTATTAGTCGCCGAACAATTCGATGGAATATTTGATCAAGTTTCATCTGCCACAGCCACAGTTAGAGCTAAATTTAACTTCATGTCAAACTAACTGCTGCTTAATGCTGCACTCGTGTTAAATTTGAGCCATCATCGTGCCTAAAACTATTAAGCTTAATTGATTTGTTGAATCCCACTTTGCTACATATACAACACAAATATATATATATATATATATATATATGTATGCATATTTGTGATATTTAAAATTGATTTGTTTTTTCATTTCATTTGTAAATGCATAAATTATGACAACATGTCAAATGTTTTTCAGTTTATTGTTTTTTAATGTTTGCACATTTAGCCACTTTTTTTTTATAGCTGTTGTTGGCATTAGACTGAAATTGAAACAACAATTTTGATGCGATTTCAGCTTTGAGCTAACAATATGTTTTCCATTTCGTTGTTTTCCCATTTGTTTTGGTTTTTCCCCTTCTTTTTTTGTGGGTGCTGTGCATTTTGCATGGAATTGCGGTAAATTAAATTTTTGCCTGATTGGTGTATGCATTTTTTATGGTAATTATCTATAAGCCACACACAATATATCTATATATATATATATATATATATATTTCTCTCTCTCTCTCTCGGCACAGAATAATGAATTAATAAAATTAATGTTTATGACTTTTGTTTCTTTTTCTGTGTGTGTGCGTGTGTGTGTGTGTGCGGCTAATACTAAACAGGCGTGTGTGGGTGTAAGCGTTAACTGTTATTAGTTTAGACACACACATACATACCGCACCTCCCCCACCCCACGCCCTTTTATTCCCCTCGTCACGTAAATGAAAATGCCTTAGCATTTCAATAAAAAATTTTATGTTATAATTATGGGGCATAAGCAGCAGAGAGACAAAGTCGTCGAGACGACAGACGACAGCAGACAGCAGACAGACGAAAGCGTGGAATGCGTATAAAAATTAAGGCCTCAACAGCCCAGCTGGCCCCGCTTCCCTCTCCCTTCCACTCCTCCTGAGCAGACCGCAACATTGCGGCCTGCCTTGGCCCATAATTTTTCTATTAGACAAATACGCAAAGACAGTGGTGGGGGACAGGGGGGGGGGGCAGGGGGCGGTGTGCGATGTGTATATGTATGTTTGCCATGTGAGAGTGTAATAAATTTTATTAAATACACATACAAACAAACGACACTGAGAACTGAGGACTGAGGACCGAGGACTGACTGGCCGAGCGCTGAAGGAGGTGCTGTGCCGCACATTGGGGTCATCATACGTGACCAGCAGCGGAATGTGCCTCGTCAACCCGCCACCCCCCCCGCTGGCCCGACTAGGGGCTGGCTGGGGCAAATGTCCAGCTGAGCCAACACACATAAAAAGAAAATAAACAAAAACAAAAACACCAAAAAAAGAAAAAGCTAAAAACAAGAAAAGTGCAACAAGCGCAGCTGAAGCCAAGCCAACGCGGGGGGGCTTGCGGGGGTATGGGTGGTGGTGGGGGGTGGTGCGGCACTTGAAGTGAAGTGTGTCCAAATTAATGGACGTTGAATGAAGTTGACCGGCTGTCAGAAGACCATAAGGCGCCATAATTACTTTTCACACCAGTCGGCAAACGACAGAAGAACAAAAACGAAACAGAAAAGCAACAACAACAAAAATAAACATGAAAATGGGGCAACATAGTACAGTAACACCTCGATTAACATTCCCACCAATAAGTCAGTTTTTCACTCAAGTTATTTGTATATAAGTAACAAACAGTAAACATAACTTCACACTAAGTCTATCAACATTTCCAATTTCCCTTTCGCGACTTGAACCAATCTAGAACTGTGACATGTCAGCAATAATAATGCTACTCAAGATATCCATATATATATATATATATATATATATCTATATAAAGCTGAGTGTGTTGTTCAATTTGAATACGCTCACCAAGTGGCGAAAATGTAGATAAGGCTGAGCGATCGATGGTCGAAGCCCAGCCCATGTAGACTCAATGGGCGCTGTCTTCTAAAAAATAATATATTGATATATATAAACATATATATATATATGTATATATATATATAAAATATATAAACCAGAAAATATATACAAATACTTGTTAATTAAAATCAGTTCAAATCGAATTCAATAAAAACGCTTATTTGCCTGCTGCTGCAAAGTGAGCCGTGGTGAGGGGTGGAGTTTTGGGGGGTGGTGGCACTTTGTATGGTTGCCTAAGGGAATTGCACAGTTATTTGCTTACCATCACCATAGCAAACAGCATTTATTAACTTTGTAACAAATTAATTTATTTCGTGTGGCAATCCAAATACTAAAAAGGAAAAACCAGCAAGAAGAAGAGAGCGCAAGCAACAAAAAACGTGGATGAAAATCGTGAAAAATGCGAGGACATTTTTTTCATTATGCATTTCTCACAGAACATACAAGGGTTAAGCCGAGGTTCGATTATTGACATATGTTTACCGTTGTCACCGTTGTGTGTTACTTGCAGATATATTTAACTATTTTCTACCACACAAAGTAAAAAGCGCTCTAAATGCGAGCGCTTTAAAATTGAAATGCAAATAGTTGTCATATATATATATATATATATGTATATGTATATAAATATATATGTATATATGGGCAGGTGAATATAAAATTTTTGTAAATTTAATGCCACACATTTGATGTGGCAACTGTTGGAGCAAGCCTCGCGCTTTGTTAACACGTCATAAAATGGTCGCCGCTGGCACAATGCAAATTGACAGAGTTATTAAAGCATTTATCTGTGTGTGTGTGTGTGTTGTGCGTGTTGTGCTGTGCGTGTGGTGTTGTGTGTGTGTGTGCAATTGAAATGCAAAATATTTTACATATTTAAAAGTCAAAATGCAATCATTGAGAAAAGGTGCAGCCAACACAATGTGGACAGACACCCGCTGGCAATATATAGCTGTGTTGGGGGATGTGTGGAGGGTGGGTGGAAGATGAGGAGGGCGGGGGTGGGGTAGTGGGGCAATAAGGTGTTGAGGGTTTGTGGATCAGCGGAGCGTTTACCGACAACATCAAATAATTGTTAAAATCCAAATAACAATCACCAAAATGCATGACTCAACACAAGCTGGTCAGGTCAGCGGGAGAGCAGGGCGTGGCTAGAGGTGAACGAGAGGGGTGGGTGGAGACGGGGGTGACGGCAACGGGAGAGAGCAACAAATGGGGGCAACTGGGGAGCTGTTGCTGGCCAAATGCAATTTATAGTGCGTGTAAATGAACTGCTGACCAAAAGTGGCCCAAACTGAACGCATTCAGGTCTATTGGGGAAAATGTCCATGCATGTGAAACTATCCAGCGCACGAGTGTGCATTTGTGTGTGTGTGTGTGTGTGTGTGTGTGGCTTGTGTGTGTTTCAAATTTATTGATTTCCATATATTTATTTGTGTAAAATGCCATAAATTACAATTATTTTACAGGAGGCCGGATGGATGGGAACGTAGCAGCAACCACAGGCGAAAGAACGCAGAGACGCGGGGAACGGGACAGGGATATCCGTAAGGATACCGGACCTAAAGTTGGGTCAGTAGTGCTGCTTTGTGTGTGTGTACTTGGATGTGTGCTTGTATGTGTGCTTGCATGTGTGTGTGTGTGTATTTGTTGGCTTGTTGCTGTTGCATAATTTGTTAGCCAAATTGCAACTCAACAAGCTACGAACGATGAGCTCAAAAACCCCTGTAACGGACACAAACGCGGACACAGGTGAACACACACACACTCGCACACACACACATGTATATATATATATATATATATACACACACACACACACACACAAAGCAATGTCTGATATAGTATATTGCTCATCAAATATGCAAAAGTTTCTAGTTTCAGCTGGAGCAACAAAGCAATTGAGCTGAAAAGTGCAAACAGTGACTTTCCCAAAGACTGTGAAGCGAAAACAGTGATTGACGGTGATTTCTCGGGAAAGCTCTTCTAAACTGAATACTTTTCTATGTGTTTATTTTACAATTTGCCCAAGAGCAAACTTAAAGCTAATGGCTATGTGATTGATTTGCTCAAAACACATCGGAAAATCGTAAATATAAAAAAAACAATTTCAAATTCTCAAAAAATATTCCAATGCAAACAATTTTTGATTTTCTTTTTTGTTCAAAAAGTATATATGTATGTAATTATATATAGATATATATATATATATATATATTATACATGTTAATTAAGCATTCAACTTAACATCAGGTAAGTGGATGTACCTAAGAATGTCTTCAAGAATTCTTTCTCTCTCTTTCTTCCACTCTCTCTCTCTCTCTCACTCTGTCTTAGTTGTTTATTATATTTTTCATATTGTAATCGATTTTCACTTTGATATATTGCTCATCTCTAGCACAATTTAATAGCAACAACGCCCTTTGCTTAACATCCTTCGTCCTTTATCCTTCGCCCACAACAACAGTTAGTTCAATCGCTTGGCGATTTGTTGGCTTTGCAGTTTTCCCGTTGTATAGTTGGGGCTTATTAGCAGCGGACTGCATTGCAAATAGGCAATTGGGCAAATTTTGCAATCAAGGGAAGGATATTCATATTTAAGATCCCAAGTATCAGGCATTTAAGCACACACACACACACACACACATACGTATATAAAGTGGAAAGCATGCACTTAATTTGGCAATTGTCTAAGAGACAGACAACAACAACAACAACAAGCAACAGAAGACACAACAGTGTACAGATATATCTAGTTAGGTGTGCATGTGTGTGTGTGAGTGTGTGTGTGTGTGTGTGTGTGATTGTGTCTTGGCCAGCCAGAGTCATTAATATTAATTTCGTCTTTAATTTATTGTAATTTACGTGCATTTGATAAATCGTATTATTATTATAAGCAGTTGTCTGCTAAGCTGAACTGAAGCGGGGGCAGGCAATTGTGGCATACACTGAACGAAAGGGAAAGGGGGGGGGTTGAGGAATATGTATTTATGTTCGGTGCCAAAGACAGAACCTTTGGTTAAACAAATTTCGAACTCACCTTTTGCACTTGCGCCTTCAAAGTCAATTGATTCAAGCACGATTTAAAGCTGCAAGTGGAATTAAGTTAAACAAATGATTAGAAAATGCTCCAAATATTTTGTTGCTCTATATACATATATATATATATATGTGTGTGTGTGTATATATGCATGTGTGTGCATAAATTGAATGCACATTTCCAGCGAATGCTAATTGGTCTTCTGCATTTTACATTTTTGCACTCATATATTATTAATTATTTTGTGTTCTTCCTTTAATCAGCTGCTAATTGATTTAATACGAATAAAATATGTGCTGGAATATTTCAATTAAATTGGCAATCAATTTAATGGGCTTATGATTTATAATAGTGCATTGATCTAATTACTCAAGTAATTGTTCAAATAATTAAAGTATTATTTGTATATTTGGAGGCTGATGTTGTTGCTTGTTGTCTGCTGAAAGCAAGCAGCACTCGAAAGTATTTGGAGACAATCACTTGACCACATTCTGTTCATGTTTATATATATATATTTAATATATATATGTTTTCCGATCCACAAAAGCATAAAGTTGATCCAAACAATGCCTCAGCCCCAAGTGGGAGGAAGCAACAACTTTACTCTGATATTTATTTATATACGTATGTGACTGTAGAGTACATTAAAATAAAGTTTGTTGCATGTTCGACGGAGCGATGCTTAAGGCGCTTATGCGAAAGTTGAAAAATCTCATTAAATACAAGAGCAACCACACAACAACAACAACAACAACAACAACAACAATAATAGCAAGTGCAATATACTAAATATTTATGCCTTGTTGTAAAGTTCTTTTGTTGTATCGCATTTGGCTTTCATATAAAAATTGTGTAAAATAATAAAAATAATTTCGCCCATGCTCACACTCACACACTCACACACACACACACGCATATTGTCGCCAGACGCCATTTTCCTTTGTTATTATTGTTGTTTTTGTTGCGTATAATGGGCACCGTTATGTGCATTGGCATTTGCCTTGGCCAGCGCATCGATGTCAGCAGCGATGCACGGGTTCACGCAGGCGGGTGGGTGGTGGCAGCTGTTGGGGTGGTTGTAGTCTGGTAAGTGGGGTTATTACGTTGGCTTCAATACGCTTTGCAATGGCGCGCCACAACCAACCCAAACCAACCCAATCCAACCCAATCCAACGCAACGCAACGCAACGCAAGCCGGAGCGGAACACCAGCGTCGCTTATAAACGACATAAATATAATTAAATCGTTATAAAAATGCATTCGACAAATCAACACCAACAGCAACAACAAACACCACACACACACACACAGCTATTGGTTGTGCGGCGGCGCCTTTGTGTTGCACACTTGTCCATTGAGCATTGCAAGTTTATTCAGCGTCCGCTTTTGGATGCGGCAAACGTGAGTGTACTCGAAAGTGCACTTCGAATACACTCCAGTGCACTCGCATGCATTTGCTTTCGAGTAGCACTGCCTGCCCACTGCAAATATACAAATATAAGTTATCTAAGCCTGGCTATTTGAGTTGCAAGCGCCACATTGTCTCTCCCTCAGCGATTCTGTGGCAGCATGCTTCTGTGTATGTTGCACAGTCAGCGCTTGATGCACATTAAAATAATTATAGTTTGTTGTTTGCGCATTACACAACACTCTGCTCTACACTGCTCTGCTCTGCTCTGCTCAGCTCTGCTCTACTCCGCTCAGCTCTGCTCTGCTCTACTCTGCTCCGCTCTGCTCTACTCTGCTCCGCTCTGCTCAGCTCTGCTCTACTCTGCTCCGCTCTGCTCTTGAACATTAATTCTATTTGCAGATGTCAGTTATTCTCTATATAAATATTTTATGTATATTAATCTTGAAACGAGATTCAAATGTGTTTAGGATTTGTGTGGCAGCTCTCAGCTGAAGCATTCAGCTTTTTAGCGGCATTTAGAAACCATGCCATACAGGTGGGTCTATATTTATATTCATATTGCCCTCCTCATCGATTGTGTAAATGTAAACGTAAACGTAAACGTTCAACAAACAGCGCATTCTATTATCAATAAAGTTGATTGCCTTTTTCGCTGCCGCCCAGACGAGCAGTCGAGTCGAGTCGAGTCGAGTCGAGTTGAGCCGTGTCGAGTTGAGTTGAGTTAAGTCGTGTCGAGTTGAAGTGGCATGAATTCGATGGACAGTGGAGCTCTTATCGGCATTTTACATGGTCGCGCCTCATTTGCGGCTCGTTTGTGTGTTTAAAAGCTAAAAGATTAACCTGAACAAAAAATAAAATAAAATACAAAAAAAAATAAACAGAAAAGAAAGGGGAAGCCTTGGGTCAGGTTCAATCAAGAAGTGAACTCGCGCCTCGGGTGGAGCTTGATGGGGAGCAGCGCGGACCAGCGCGGACCACCCACGACTACAAATTATTGCAAATCAAATATATGCATATATATGCTTGTCTATATCTGTAAGATATCGCATGCCATCATTATTAATAGAGTTCATTAGCTGCAGACAACGACGAGCTGCTGCTGAGTGGATACATTGACATATCCAATGAACTGAGCCCCCGCATGCTCAAATTGTTGTTATTGTTGTTGAAACCAGTTCCCCCTCTCCTGCTTCATCATTCTGTCACTCTCACCCTCCCGCCGTCGGAGTCGGAGTCGCCCTCAACTGTGTCGCGGTTTCTGCCCGAAATTCCAGAGTGTTAGTTATGGTTTCGATGGAAAAAAGGCTTTGTTTATAAATGCGTTCATCACTGGGCTCATACGATTTGTGCTCATCTCTTTCTTTAATGAGAACTAATGAACGCATTCGCCCCTCGATCGTCATCGCCATCGTCATCAACCTCATCATCGCCATCGCCATCGCCATCATCATTTCTGCTGCTGGTTTTTACATTTTTGGGCATTGTCAAAAGTCTTTTTCTTTTTTTGATATGGTTGCTTTTATTGTTTACACAACAGCAATAAAACGTAACAATAATAATATTAAAGAAATAATAAAAAAAGGGGCAAAAAACCACATGGAGAAAACGATCTGATTGCATCTGATTGAAGCACATCAATCGAGGAAAGGCAACCATCGATTTTTATGGCCACAAATCGGTTGCCAGCTTTATTCACCACCAAATCGAAACAACACAATTTAGTACATTTGATCTGACTCAACTATCCCACAATTGATTATAATGCTGTGTATACTACTGATATATGATTATTATAATTATCATAAGATACCCATGAATAGCCTGAAAAGTTTATTCTAACCAAAAAAAAAACAACAAAATGCAAATGCATAATTTCCGTTAAACAACACAAAAATAAACAAACAAAATACACGTTAAAGCCAACAAAAAATAAAAAGTTGCTCAAAATTGCCAAAGTTTTGTTTGCTTTGCTTATTTCCGGCAAAAAAAAATTACTAAAAAACAACCAACAACAATAACCAAAACCGACAAAAATGGCAACAACAAAAATCCAAAAAAAAAAAACAAAAATTATGTATATATATATATATATATATATATAAAATTATGTCAGCAGTGCCAGCAACAATAACAACAACAACAACAACAAACACTTGCAAATGGCAAGTGTGCTTCCGGCCAGGCGTGTAAATTATTTATGTGCCAACTGTCCTTCTTGTGCATGTGTGTGTGTTTGTGTGTGTGTGTGTGTGTATGGGCATGTGTGTGTAGCCGGCTCCACCCTTCCACCTCAACTCCACTCCACTCCCCCGTCCCCTTCCCCTTCCCAGCCGCTGTGCAACTACTCACATAATCCCAATGTGGCACGCATGGGTCCTGTATCGCTTGCCTGTTCGTCCTGCGCCGCCAGTTTATAAATAAAAATCATTATTACTGCTGGCTGCTAGTGCTGTGGCATTTGCTTTTTCTTCTGCTTCTTGCTCTCCTCTTTTTTTTAAGGTGGTGGTGGTGGTTGGGTGGTTGGGTGGTATGCCGTTTAGCTGGGTTTTTCAGTTGCGACGTCGGAGTTTTCGTTTGAAATTAGCACGCATTGTCCTTAATTGTTGGGGCGTTTGGGTTTTCGTTTTGGGGCTTGGGCATTATTTTTTTTTTTTTTACAGCTTTATTGGGGTAAGGGATACTTTTTTCTTCTTTTTTTTATGTTGGTGAAGGGTGGGGTGGGGTGGGGTGGGGTGATGATGGTGGTGGTTGTACTTAGGGCTTATCAGGCCAATGAGTTTGCCTCATTCGTTTGGTTGGCTGCGTGTTTATTTATTTGACTTGTGCATGTCGCTTTTGGGTGTTAACTTTAATAATTAACGGCATTAATTGCCGCATATGTCACATGTTTGCTTTCGGCTTTTCAACCCTTCATACCACTTCCCCACCGCCCGTTGGCCACTGCAGTCCCTCGCCGTTTGTCTGTGCATTTTTAATTTTTTCTTTCTTCTTTTTTTATTTTTATGTATTTTCATTATTTTTTTTATAGTTTTTTTTTTGTATTATTTAAACGCTTATGTCATGAAAACAAAGAAACAATCCACTACAATTCCCCAACCCCAATCCCAATCCCAACCCCAGTCCCAATATCCAACCCTTACCCCTTGGGTCACATCATGTAACACCCACAACAAATTTGAGCCCCTGCCCCCAGATGCCCACCGATGCCAACAGTAAACGCTAATTATGCACATGGTTTCGGATCTTTGGTTTTTGGTTTTTAGCTTTCAGTTTTCGGCTGTCGATTTTTCATGCGCTCGAAAATTGTTCCGTTTTTCTCATTGTTTGGATTTTGGTTATCAAAATATCAAATTGTATTATGGAAAATAATCCCCTTTCGTTTAATAATGTATTTGAAATATATATGCTGCGCATTGATAGATATCAATAATTGAACAAACAGATATTATTATTACCATCGAAAGCAGTGCCAGCTAATGGAATCGAAATGCACACATAAATGTTAAAACCCCTTTTAAGTAAATACATATTTAATCACTTCTTTTTTTGGTTTTAGCTTTGATTCGATTCATTTGTTTCAGAACAAAACATGCTCTTAATATTCATATATATATATATATATATATATTTGCATCGGAGCAGTTTGCGGAAGTTTCATGTTTGACATGCAGAGTTTTGCAGTTCCTTCAAGTTGTTCAAGTTAATGTTTATATACGATTCGTGCTTTTATGGCCTGCATTTAGCATATCAACATTATTGCTTTCAAAATCTTTATGGCCCTCTTTCATAACCGATTGCCAGTCTTCATAAACTTGACCAAGTCAATTAAACAAACGTTTTCGCACTTAACAAGCCCCCAAGACGATTATGAGTCCGACAACGAGATATGCGTACGGGGAATTGACGATGAGCCTGGTGGTGTGTGAGTGTTTGTGTTTGTGTGTGTATGTGTATGTGGCATATGATTATCAATTTATGCCACAAATCCAATGGCCCAGACAGACGCCGTCAAGGTTTTATTTTTGTTGTTTTCTTTTGCTGTTTTTGTTTTTGTTTTTTTTTGTCACAATCTGGCGGCGACTCAACGCCTACATCGATACATTTAAAGTTGTGGGGTAAGGGGCGTGCCACTGCGAGTGGCATTCGAATCGAGTCCAAAGTGGCAATGGGGTCGTCACTAACAGCAGCAGTAGCAGCAGCAACAACTTTTGTCGTAGTCCTCCTTCAGTTTGGCGGCCGTCGAGCGCCATTAGGCGGCCTGTGCAGACATTAAAAACAGCTGCCATCTTCGATGTTGTTGTTGTTGTTGTTGTTGCTGTTGCTGTTGCTGTTGTTGCTGCTACTTTTGTTGCTGTTGTGGCATTTTTTGGAGCGGCGCACAAAAATTGCCTGTTTATATTCGCAGCGACAGCAAATTTTATTATTATTTTTGTTCTTGACAACGACAACAGCCAAACAGGAGGAGCAAAGGCAGCAGAGGCACAAGGGCAGCAGAGGCAGCAGAGGGGAGAGCAACAAACGGCAACAGGAGTTAAGGCTGCAGATGGAGGAGCAGCAGCTGGAGGAGAAGGAGCAAGCGTATGCGTTAGTTGGCCGATTTCTAATGCCCTTGCAGAGAGCATATAAGATATAATAGAAAAATGTCGTTTTCAAGCAAGAACTTTTTCAACTGTTTCAGTTAATACAAATATGATGATAAGAAGCCAACTTGATCGCATAGGCAACGTTTTACTACAACTTATATGTTAACTATCATCGGAACAATCGTTGGAAAATTGTCTGGCTGGGACACTCACAGCGTGTGAGTGTATTCGAACTTCGGCAGATAGTTTTGCAACTTGGTTTTGGATTTGTTTTATTTTATTTTTGCCTTTTTTTTTTTGTTTTTTTTTTTTGCAAATTTTGCATTTCTACGAAAATATTTGTAGAGCAGCCGTGGCAGGCGGCAGGCGGCAGGCAGCAAATCAAAGTTGTTGTTGCTGTTGGGGGGTGCTGGTGGTGCCTTGAGTGTCTGCTAGCGTCTATCCGGATGGGGTGTGTGTTCGGTGTGTGCGGGCGGTGGGTGTGGTGGGGAGGGGACCTCAGGCACCTTTGGCGCAGGCGCATGCCGCTTAAGCGTGCGTCGCGCAACCAATTAAAGAATAATTCATTTCAATTGAAGTCAATCAAAAGAAATTATTTCACGCTTAATCAATGAAGCCTCAGCCGCAATGAAGAATGCAGCAAACAAACAAAGAAACAAAATGTGCTTCACAGATTTTGGGCAAAAGCAGAAAGACACAACAACAACAACAACAACAACAAGGACAGCAGCAACAGCAGCAACAGCAACAACAAGTAAAAGATGAATAAAAAGAAGAAGCAGCACGAGAACATTGCTTAATCAAAGGCGCGCAGATTGAAGAGGCTGTAAATCTACATAACAACAAGAAGAAATGCACAGTGAGAGCGAGAGAGAGGGCGAGAGCGAGAGCGAGAAGGAGAGGTGAAACTTTTTTGGATACAGAATGTTTATCATGATGATGTATGGGCAGCATATCTGAGACACTTGAGCTTTGCTTTGAACCCAACAAATTGATTTGACTGTGGTGTTGAAATGCCAGCAAGTGCCACTTGAACAACCCAACTTTATGACTATGTGCTCCATATAATAACAAGTATATATATATATATATATATATATATATATACATCTATATATCTATATTTATATACGTATACATACGCTACTTAGTGGCCGGATTGTGTGATTAATTTATATTCAACCACTGAAGCAGCACTAAAGTGCGGGCAATCAAAAGGAGAGCACTCGACTAAGCTGGAATTTCAGTAACAATTGAATGTCACCGTACAAAATGCAACTGTCCAATTTTGTACCCATAGAGGCGGACGGATGAAGAGAGGACTCCTACTTGAAAAATAATCACAACATATTCAAAATAATAAGTGAGATGTGCAAAAAACTTGGAGCTATTTGATAAAAATGTATGAAACGCACGCAAAATGGAAACAATACGAAAATGTATAAGTAACATACATATATATATATATATATATATGTATATGTATATATGTATATATGTATGTGCGTGTGTGTGTGTGTGTTTCTTTTTTTATAGTCGCACACACATTGCGATAAATATTTGCACGCTTATGCAATGGCCACCCAGAATTTCTTGCCTGCAGCGAACTGGGGAACATTTCTGAAACGCAACGCAACGCAACGCAACGCAGATGACAAGAAGAACAAGAACAAGAACAACAACAACAACAACAACAACTTAAAATAAAAACAACAACAAAGCCAAAGTGTCGCATTAATTTGTCATTTTGCTTGTATGGCGACGACGGCAAATGGGGCGAAATGATGAGAGGAAAAGGAGTGCATGGGCAGGGCTAATGGTGAGGGGGTAACGGGGTGAAGGCGGCGGATGTAAATTGTGTGCCACAGTGGCAACTACAACAAACATATACACACATACAGAAAAACTTTTTTTTTTATGTTTTGCTGACGCGCTCTATAAAAAAGTTGCAGTTTTTTCCTATTAAAATTCTTTTTTTTTTAGTAATTTTTTTAAGTTTTGTTGTTTTTGTTGCTGTTGCTGTTGTTGTTGTTCACACCCGCAGCCTTTTTGGCTCCTCATTGTGCTGTCACACACACACACACACACACACGCACACACGCGTGCAATTTGACTTTGAAAAGTGAAATGTAAAAAAAGAAAGAAAGTAAAAAAAAAAGTGTCACAAAACTTTTATGGAGACGCAGCGAGCAATGCACAAAAGTTGCTGAGTGGTATGCTGGGTGGGGGGAGCCAAGGGATGCGAGGGAGGAGGGATGTTAGAGCATAATGGGGTGTCGAGCAAACATTGGTGGCCATGTCGCAAAAAGTGACTTGGTGTGCCACTGCTGCTGCTGTTGGTGCTGGTGCTGGTGCTGCAATTGCGGTGGCAGCCACTTCATTTGCTTGCTCATTAAAAGTTGCGACTCATACAGAATTGCAGAAGGAACAAACGGAGTCAACACGTTTGCCTGCATGTCAAGTGGCAGTCAGTTGACATGGACCCACCCTGCCTGCCACCATGCCACCACCGACAAACACACACACACACAATGAATGTCAAAAAATGAGTGAAAATTTGCGCTTAAATGCAACACAAAAACTACGACGAGGCCAGCGAACCAAAGCAACCCAAACCAGAACAACTCGACTCGACCCGAGACCCAACCCGACCCGACCCGTCACTTTTCAGCACTCTTCTCCCGCTGGCACATTTCATAATAAAATACAAAAAAAAAATACTAAGAAGAAAAACATAAACACAACTTGCTGAAAATGCACGAAAAATGTGTCCCTATTTTATTTTTTCATGACGACACGCGGCAGGCAAAGTTGGGCGGGCAAAACCTGCACACACATTTCCTGCACCCTGTGTCTGGTCATTATTATATTATAATTTTTCATATCTTGACTTTGTATTGCAACAGCATTCAACAGACACACACACACACACACACACACACAGACATGAGTTGAGGCTTAGTGGCTTACTGGAGCGTGTTGAGCCGTGCGGAGTACATCAGCTTGGCGTAAAGCACAGGTGTTTACAAAACATACATACATAACCACAGAGACACAAACACACACACACAGGCATGCAGTCACAACTGTCAAGTGCACAATAATGACTACGAGCCGCAGTCGCACTCGAAAATCGGTTTCAAATTTAGATTCGGAATAAGGAGCTTTGCCTGGCTGGCCACAATCGTCACTTGGGCAGAGCAAATTCCACCCGAGTCTATGAAATGCCCATGTGTTCAATATAAACATGTAAAATACATACATATATATATATATATATATATGTATATATATATATACTTACAGTATATTTCTTAAAATGTTCAAACGGTTTCCACAAATTATCATGAAAGTTTTTACTTGTATTATACGCTCCGATATCGTTGCTACTTTTGCTATGATCATCAGCTTTATTCGCTTAACTCTGATTTGAACTTGTTCTGATTGTGATTATGGTAAAGGTAATAACTGAATGATAAAAATAAGTTAAAAATCCACAATTCAGTTCCAAAGTTACTTGAACCAATTTTGCAAAATATTTTTGATCAAATGCAATATTGAATTTCTTATGAATTGAGTATGTATATATATATATATAGATATATGCAGATAGTTGCTTACAATTTGAGAATGTGTACGGAATAATCACTGCCTTTAAAATAATGTGGAATTTCAATTGTTGGAAGACGCATCCAGCATTTGTGACCCTTCCTTTTGTTTAGATAACTTAGCTAATCAAATTGCATTAAGCATTTCATTTGCCCACCACATTCCCCCCGAATCTCTGTCCCTCTCCTGGTTTGTCGCCCGTCTGAATGCCGCCAATGCTGACCCTATAAATACGTATGGAGGGGTTGAATGGGCATTAGGGAAACAACCCTTGGCTTGTTCGGTAGTTGGGAGGCTCTATCTTAATGCGCGTCGGTCGGTCGGTCGGTCGTCATCAGCAAGGCTGCAACTCCATAGCTGCTCCATAACCACAAGTCGCGACATTTTGCTAATTAAGCTGAGCGGGTCACGTTAAAATGGTTGCAGGCACCACACCGCACCACTCCGCTCTCCGTACATACCACACCACACCACACCGTCAACTATTAGCATTTTTATGCTAGTTGAGAACAGGCACTTGAGGTTTATCTGGTCGCAGTTTATGTCTGGCAGCGGTCACTACTTAGTCTGATTATTGTTATTATGGCGTCGCAGTTTTCATAAATTCCCAGCAAGTTATTTTCCCATAAATTGAACGGGGCAGACACAGTGCAGGACAGGGCAGGACAGGACAAAGTAGAGGATATGCCGACAGCGCCACAGGTAGACAACGACACCGATGACGACACAGACACAAACATATATAGATATATGGAGGAGAGCGAGGGCCTCGACTCTCCAATGGGGCACTGGTTGTCCTGACAAGATGCAGACGCGACGCTGAGGCAACAACAAGCGGCGAGCATGAAATGTTTTCCATGTTGCCAAGAAATCTTCAGCATGGGATGGTGGCAGGGAATAGGGGTGAGATGGGTGGCTGGAGGGGTAAGAGACGAATGCACATCATGAAGCCTGCACCTGTCCCAGACGGCTTGTCCTTTGGGACACAATTTAAATTGGCATTCCACATGACGGCCAAACCAGTGCGACAGCAAGTCCATGAGTGCGAGTGTGAGTGTGAGTGCGAGTGTGAGTGCGAGTGCATGAATGCTAAGGCATCCACAAGGACACTCGTCGCATTGAACTGAACCGAACCGCACCGAACCGAACCGAACCGAACAAACACGAAATAGTTGAACAAACTTTGACCGAATCGTTCGCTGAAATTTAACTAAACTGGACACACAATGTGTGCACAGTGTGCGCTGAGAGAGGGAAGTTGGAAATGTCGAGATAAATATATGATATATAAGCAGATATTCCCAAATCTACGTAAGTACAGTATGCCCTCACTTAACGCAACCCATAAAATGCCATCAATTGCCAAAGCAAATGGAAAGCATTGCATTCGCTGCACATTCAAATTGCAGTGCAAATAGTTTAGGAAAGTAATTATTGCATTTATTTATATTATATATATATATATATCATATTATTGAATTATTTTTTGGCAAAAGTATAATAAATTTTATTATATTTGTAAATAGTTGCAGAGTCTAAAATTTGGAAAATATTGATCAACTGCACAAACTTCATTCAGTTCGTAGAAGAAACACAGGTTTTTGCTAGCCAAACTCGCGGCAAGTCTCCCACTTAACAGTCGAGGGTACAGGGTATCTGAGAGCCTACCAGCTTGTTGCTGTTTGGCGATGGTCCAGGGTATTTCGCAGTCTTTAGCCTTTACTTGTGCCTGACTCACGTCTGCTTCTTCTACTTTTTCATATGCATTGCCCTTGTTACCCGCTGCTGATTATGATATGTGGCTGTGGTCAATGTTGCCCTTGCTGTTGTCACTTATATATATATATATATATATATATAATGTATATAATGTATACATATATATACATATTCTTTTTTGCAGATATCAAAAGAGCGACCTGCTCCACCTGAAGAGCTGAGTTCTCCGTTCCCCGTTCCCCGCTTCTTCCGTTGGCATTCGTCGTGAGTTGCATTTGCTATCTGGTCGTCATCGCCCTCAAATAGTCGCTCGCATAGTTCTCAGCCACTGGGCAGCCGTTAACGCTAAGGTAAACAACAACAAGCTGCAACAACAAGCTGCAACAACAAGCTGAGACAACAGCAATTTAGTGTTGGTTCCGCTGTCTGCTGCATGTTTTTGCTTGTCCCATTTCAGCTGTTGAAGTTGCACTTGCTGCTTGTATTGGTCATCATCATTAATGTCATTACCCCTTGGCATTGCCACAGCCCGTTCAGTTCACAAGTCTTATCTTGTTCATGTTGCAACACGAATGCTATGCCATGCCATGTCTGTGCACCGCCTGGAGGCACCTATCAATTGGATATCATCGCGAAAGGTGCTGCCCTGATCGGTTAGGATAGCGTTCATCCAAGTGTCGCATATCTCAAGCTGAATAGCTGCGACACCCGCTGCCACTTGCAACTTGCCACTTGTCCTGTTGCACAAGCGATGCACAAAGGATAGCCTTTCGATATCGCATCACAGCTCTCAACGCGCAGTGCACAAATCCAATTATTACATATTTTTGCGCAATTACTTGCAAGTAATTAAAATCGAAATAAATATTTAATTACTTACTTGCAAGTAATTAAAACAGAAGGAAATATGTAATTACTTACAGTAATTACATGCACACACTTACAACTAACTGCTTTATGTTTCTTTGGTTATCAGTTTTCGATTTTTGATTTCTTCATTTATAATTTTTTGGGTTTTTTTTTAGTGGCTATCAACCCAAGGATTTTCCGGCAACAGTTTAACCAGTTAGCCAAAATGCTATCGCAACGTTTATGTTGTTATTAGGCTTCTTCTTTTTTTGTTTGTGGGCCAATTGAATTGTGACTCAATTGACTCCTGGCGCTCATCTGAACATAACTCAGACGCAATCAGGCCACATAGTTCTGGTTGTGGCCCCGTTGCTATCTGTGCTCTGTTATCGCAAACAGAAACTGCCTGACTCGTTTTGGTTGGTTTGCTGCTGCCCCAAGCCAAATGCCAATTCCGATTCCCATGTGCAACATAATTTGTACTTTAATCGTGTGGCAGCAAGGACGACAACAGGGATCACACAATGAGCAGGCAGCAGGCAGCAGGCAGTAAACCTTTGCCTAGGCTATTGGCAGCGAGGAGTGGGGAATTGTGATGCAGGCAACCACACCACAATGGGACTCAGCTACTACCACTATCGAGTTCATTTTCATAAATGCCACATTAAAGTTGCTGCTATTGCTGTTGTTCTTTTGCCACAGATCGATTCCAGAACAAGACGTAGCTGTGGCATCAAATGACATAAGCCTCAACACATACATATAAAAAAAAAAAGGAATACAAATAAAACAAGAAAGAACAAGAATCTCAGACATGCCGCATACAAAATACCCTTGTCGACTTTCATTACAAATAGAAACACAGGTAAAAGGACTCGTTTACTGATCAAGAATATATATATATATATATATATATACACACTTATACACTCTCTACACACTCTATTTGATGACAATTTGAAGTGTATACAGACACGTACTCAATGCAGTTTTAACGCTAGCTTTGCCACAGAGTCGCGTACAACAGCAACAGCAACAGCAACAACAACAACGACAACAACTTGGCAACTCTGGGCGAGGCAGCTTCTATGGATGCCTTCAGTCCGTTTTGCCAATTTATACAAAACGTTGATCACTTTATAAGTAAGTATATCATCATTTATACATGCGCTCGCCACGAATCCCAAACCGGGTAAAAAGGCCTATTTAAGGCGCACACACACACACACACACACACACACATATGTGTAGAGGGCCAAGGCTGGCTAAAACTAAGATTGCGACTGTGGCAACGGCTACTTAGCCATGTCGTTTTTACCGTTTTTGGGCGCATGGGGCAAGCCAAAAATGTTGTTGTGTTTTGTACAGTTTTGTTGCTGCTGTTTTTTTTTTTTTATTATTATTTTTATATTGTTGTTGTTTTTGTTGTTGCGCGTTGTTCGTTCTGGTCATTTATATTGCCTGAGTGTGCGAGTGTGTGTGTGTGTGTGTGTGTGTGTGCATGTGTCAAGTGGACTTGTTTAATAATTTATGATGAGGCCAAAAACGTAGATCGTGCGTTGCGCATTGCCAGCTATTAATCATGCCGCCAGTCGAGCCAGCCAACAGCAGCAGCAATTCCTGAGAGAGAGAGAGCGTGGCACAGACAGAGCCAGAGATAGCGAGCGAGAGAGAGAGAGAGAGAGAGAGAGAGAGGGGGAGAGGTGGAGAGAGGGGCTGTGAAATTGCAGCACAACTCTGCTCGCAACGCTACTGCTACTGCTGCTGTAGTAAAAGTTCAATTACCCGCCAAATCAAAATTCAATCTGCTGGCAAAAAAAGAAGAAAATAAATGAATAAATAAAAAAAAAGGAGGCAAACAGACAAACAAACAAACAAACAAACAAACAAAGAGGCAGACACAAGCTGCTGCTGCTGCTGCTGCTGCTGCTGCTGCTGGCCAGGCCAGCACAGTAGTTGCAAAGCGGTTGCAGCAGCTTATATGATGCCTGATGAGGAGGAGGTGGAGGTGGAGGTGGAGGAGGAGGTGCAGGTGGAGGGGTTGGGGTAACAAGGAACCACTGCATATTGACTGCAGTCTGTGGGCAATGTGGCAAAATCAAAAATTCCAAACGCATACGACAGACAACCATGACGACGAGGCAAAGAAGCAGAAGCAGCAGCAGCAGCAGCAGCACCAGAACAAGACGATGCCAAGCAGCCAAGCAGCGAGTCATGTCATGGCGGGCGTATGCTCAGCTCAGCGCAAGGGATGTGTGGTCCGCTGGGGGAGGTGGGTTGGGGGCACTTAGCTGTACCGGAGATCAGATGACAGCAAGAAGTCAGACAACGCCGACGAGACAGGATAACATTCAAACAAACAAACACAAAAAAACAACAACAAAAAACAACAAAAAAACAACAAAAAAAACAGCCAAAAGAACGCTCAAAAAAAGCTGTCAAAGTAATTGGACGGCAGTTGAATACCCTAACTGCATTTAAAATGCGCAGCGCAAAGTAATCAGAAAGCAAAAGATAGAGTAATGACACTCTGATTGGCATGCCAATTTGCAACACTCTTCTTCTTCTTCTACTGTTTTTTTTTTGTTCATTTTGAGCAACTGCTCAGCTAGCGAGCAGAGTAAGCAGAGTACTGATTTTTGCCACAGACTATATATACATATATATCTATAAATATTAGAGAAATATATATCCAGCTGTGACTGTAACTTGGTATGCTCAATTATTTCAACTGTCATTTGGCTAAATCAGTTCTTCTTCTTCGGCTTATATAAGCCAAAACAAAACAATCGACGATGACTTTAAATGCAACATGGCATTGAAAGAGAGCCTCCTTAGGCTCGAAAGGTAACCAGCTTAAAGCCACTTTATTAATCGGTTTATGTTTACATACTTAAGTATATATACATATGTATATATACGTATATGCAGATATGGTACATAAATGAAAATAGTTAACAGTTGCTCTGCTTGGCTTGCCATCATTTTGTTTATAACTCTCAATTGTTGTTCAACTAATTTTGTATATTATATATTTATGTATATATATATATATAGTTGTAAAACGAAATCCTTTCGCAGGGTATACGCCAAAGTTATTGGCCTGACCTCGCATGGGCTCGCAGCTGCCAGCTTTAGTCATGTGTGTGTGTGTATGGGTGTGTGTGTGTGTTGGCCACGTAGTAGGTGCAAGCATAAGCGCTACTAATCTGCTACTCAGTGGCGTATCAAGCTAAGCAGCATGCCAGGCGAACAAACAAACAGACAGACAGAGAGACAGACAGACAAAGAGAGTGAAAGGGAGAGGGAGAATGGATGAGAGTGAGATGGAGAGATGGAGAGCTTGATGAATGCAGGCAGCTGCTGTTGATGCTGATGCTGATGCTGATGCTGATGCTTTGGCTGTGTGAGTGATCAGACAGCCGCAGATTACGTATACGCCGCGTTGTGTGCTTAACTTTTTGACTTTGGCTGTGGCTTCTGTGGCAACAGTAACATCAACAACAACAACAACAACTATAACAACCAAACAACAACAACAAATATACCTCTGGCTGCTTAAAAAGTCCGCACAGGTCTCACAGATGCCGCAGTCGCAGCCTTCATTTGTTATTCAAAACTTTTTTTTGGCTGCGCTTCTGCTTTTTTATTATATTTTTTGTTTCTGTTTCTGTTTTTGTGTCTCACGTACGCAGCTTGTAGAGATAGAGAAAGAGAGAGAGAAAGAGGGGGGGGGGGGGGGCGTGAAGAAGAGAGCGAGTCTTAGCCACGACACTTGTCCAGCAGCAGCAGCAGCAGCCAGTTGGCTCATAACAAAAGCAGCGTGTTCGTCCAGCCCAAAGACTTGAACTTTAATGGCTCGCTTGCCAAAGATTTGTTCGATGCTCCCATTCAGCTATTTGCTGCAACAATGCCCCATCCTTGATGTACTGCAAGCCAAATGAAACAGTTGATAAGTTTTTTTTTGGCAACAGTCTCATGTTGCCGATAAGGTGCGTAATTTGCAAGTCTAATAGTAGAAGAAAAGAAGAAAATTGTCATCTAGCCAAACAATTTAATGTTACACTTGCAACTTCAACACTGTTTTCTTGTCGTTGCCAGAATGTGTGTATATGCTGCAACTAAACCGTCTGAAATTTCAAAGTTGTCCAGTTGCCAGCTGCCACAATTCACAGTTGTAAGCCACGAAAATTGATACACACACAATGTAGCTGGACAATTTAATGCCAGCACACATTGATTGATGCAGGTGCATGTTTAAGAATATATGTTGCACGAATCATTCATTGTTTATTTATGCCGCAATCAATACACATTATCAATGTTTTTATGTTTCTATCAATGTTTTTTTTTCTTTCTACGTTCACATATTCTATATGTATGGTCGAATCTGTGCAACATGCACAGGAAACAAATAAACAACAACAAATCAACGCGAAAACTTGCATAAAAAATGTTTTGGGCAGGAAAAATGTTGCACAATATTTATGGCAGCATTCCGTTGTATTTATTTTCAAATAGTTATTGGATTTATTTGCTATCGGTGTTGGCTTATATCCTATTGCCGCTGCCGCTGCCGCTGCTGCAAAAATAATGCCTAAGCTGATGTGTGCAGCATAAACAAAATAAGCACATTAAATGCCAATATTCGTGCTAACCTGTGCATCTCTCTCATATACTGTATGCCAACTAGTTTTTTACGAAAATCAACAGAATATGGCAAAAGATAACGCCATGGAATATAGTTAACGTACTTCTTCTTCTTCTTTTTTGTTTGTTTGCTGATAACTTGGCAAATAGTTGAATGCATTTACAAAAACACACATTTGCGAAATCAATTGAACAATTTTGATTGTGACTATCAGAAATATATATAAAAAACACATAAAAAACATAATAAACATAAAAAACATAATAAACATAAAAAACATAAAAATCATAAGTAAAAACAACAACAAAAAATAGCCATGCGCCTTTAATTGAATTCGGACAAACGTTAAAATGTTTCAATTTCATCGATGATAATGAAATGAAGCGCCAGCCTAGTTGTTGTAATTGGCATAATTGAGGGTGTATGATATAATGAATATATTTGTATGCGTGTGTGGCACATCGAATGAGCTTGCAACTGTTCGTTAACAATATAAACAGTTAGCTTATATATGTACATATATATATATATATGCATTTAGCATTTACCCACACAAATGGCCGCATTTATGAAAGTCCATTGACACAAGCCCGACAAAAAAATGCAAGTCAACTTTTGGGATTTAGTCGACTGGGGAATGCCCTGTGTGTCCAAGTATTAGATCCAAGTATGCTGATCAATGGCAATTAAAGGCATTATAAAGTCGTAGTTGGCATCATTTGCATTATATTATTTTAATTGCTGCGCGGTATCCAAAAAGAAAACGAAACAGTTAATAAAAAGTTGAATAAACTCTGGCAATTCTGGATAAGTTGTTGTAAATACAAATTATGTTAATTATACTTTTTGGGTGTGTTGTCGCCTTTTGTTGTTGTTGTTGTTGTTGTTGTTGTTTTTTTGTTGTTGTTCCTGCTGGTTGTGGGCTGCAATTATGCTAATTGTATATTCAATTATAATATGTTTATTTATTATTATTTCACTGGCCATCGCGCCAACGCCGTCTGCCGTCGGCCGTCTGCCGCCTCGCATTGTTAATGTTAATGATTAAAATTATATAACGGCCGTCGATTTATGATAAACGTTGCATGAATTTTAAGATGATTTCATTTCCATCAAAATTAAATTGATTTTCTCATTTTTATACATTTGTTTTCTTTACTCCGTTTTTTATATTATTGTACTCAACCTCGCCAATTTACGGCGCCCAGAGCATATAATAATACACCCACACACACACACACACATATATATTATATATATACTTATGCATACATATATATATATATGCGTTTGTGCACATACGTGTTCATTAAATAATTATTTCCATAATTAAAAACCAAGTGGACAGCTGCCTGAACTGGCTTTGCTGCTGGCTCTGGCTATGGCTCTGGCTATGGGTTTGGCTGTGACTCGGTTTTACGTGTATTGTCATAATTATATACCCTGAAATCCATGCGATAATCGTATTATATGCTCTCTGCACCCTCCCTCCCCTCTCTCTCTCTCTCTCTCTTTGAGCTGTGAAGCTGCCAAAAGCCAGCGAAAAATGTTCGAGCTTTAGCTTTAGCCTCAGCTTAATAATCTGTTGGACAACATCCGAATGCGAATTCTTCGCCCTCAATTTTCAATTGGTTCAAAATGTTACATCTTAATTGAAGAGTAGAAAATCAATTACTAAGAATTGATGAGAATTTCGCTATCAAAATAAAAGTGTTTGCTTAACAAAAGTTGTATTCAAGTTAACTGAAGCTTCTTCATTCTAGCCTAAAACGGACTCAATCCAAGAAAGTATTCCACTTTGTTCACCTCTGAATATATATTCCTGATTTTGAGCTGCTCTGATTTTTCTTGAAATAATTTTCTTAACTACTTAAGATCAATTCAATTTAAAAGCCGTAAAATTGTTCACTCAAGAGCCAAAATTGAAGTACGATAATATTTTAAGCTTAACCCAGAGCCATAAGCAGATTCTCATAATGGTCAATAAACTCTTAACCCAATTTCGCACTGGCCTTTCGAGTTCCTTTGAGAGCTGATAACGCTCGTCTTCGTACCGCTTCCGCTCCCTCTGAGCTGATTGTGCAATTGACTTTCAACCAAAAGAAGCTTAATGAAAATAAAAAACAAAAAAAAAACAACAAAAAAAAAATGAAAAATATAAAAAAAAACGCCAGAGCAGCTGCATAAACGGTTCATAATTATTGCTCCATTTGCCCCGTTTCCTCGTTCCCGTTCCCGTTCCCCAATTATGCATATTGCTTTCCTTGACGCCTTCGCTTGGCATTTGTTTAATTAAAGTGATGCGCAATCCGAGTATTGGATTGGCAAGCCCCCCACCACCCAGCCGCCACCACCTGCCACCCTGCCGGCAGCCAGCAATCACTGGGTGTCTTTGGGCATACAATGCATCGAATGCAAAAGTGCGCTGGCAATGCGAGCCACAAAATTGTTCGCAAAGCCGTTGGCATTATTTAAAATGCAACGCAATGCGGCGCTCGAAATGCAATCAATGCGAATTAAATTCTCGGCTTGCTGCCAAAGAAATTGCAGTCGACATTCGGCATCAGCATCAGCAGCAACAGCAGCAGCAACAGCAACAGCAGCAGCAACGACCAGCCACAACTGGGGGGGGGGTGGGGGGCAAGGGGCGCTGTCAAGTGTGGCAGGTCAGTTGCACGTTGAAGTCCTGGTCCATTTACGGTTCGCGGTTGCCTCGCGCAGCTTCTCTTTTCCATTCTCTCTCTCTCTCTCTTACTCTCTTTCTCTTTATCTCTCTGTCTCTCTCTTTCTCTCCAACACTTTCTTTCTCCTTCATTTTCTCTGTTGGTTTACGTTGCATCCCGTTTCGGAGCTGGCCGCAAAAATGTTGCACTGAAAAACTTTGCAACTGGCGGCCAGTTTAATTGGGTGCGCAAAATATGCGCTTCCACCAACGCCCAACAGTCAAACCTCAGCTGATGGGCGTGGCACCAGGTGTGTAAAAGGTGCCAGTGCAAAAGCACTTACAACTCGCCGTGCAACACGGTTTGTGCCACACAATACATACATACGACAGTACATTTGCCATTTTATATCATATATAAATATACTGTCGCACATTTGTAATATATTTTTACAGTATTGATCTATAAATTTACCATATTATATACACATATATATATATATATATATTCTCAAACAGTTTCAATATTTACAATAATAATTCAGAACAACTGTGTTAATATCTTTGTAATTAATAATGTTTATCAATGATTACGAAAGTGTTAATAAATATTGTTACAAGACCCCCTTTGATATCCGATGATGTCTTGAGAACCTGATCCTACCTTAATGACGTCTAATTATCAGACAAACATACATATGTATGTCGTAGATGTTTAGCTATCGAATTGTTGTGTATTTTCGTATAATATTGCGTTAATTGCTGTGTGCCCCATTTGATGTTTATCATGGCAACTGTTGCTGTTGCTGTTGCTGTTGCTGTGATTATTGTATTTATGTTGAGCTGCTGTTTGTGTTGCCACCTAGTTTATTTTCACGAGAAACGTGAGAACGGCGAACGGAGAATGGAGAATGGAGAACGGAGAACAACAGAATCGATCTTGATCTCGAACGTGAACTGGAAATCGAAAAACTCTCATCTTACGGCAGGCGTTGCCCTTGGGGTTTAGTGTTACCGTTACACAATCCTTGGCAGCTGGTGCGTGTCTTGGCTAATTGATCGCGCTGCATGCGTTCGCAAAATCTCATCTGACACACACACACACACACACACAGTGGCTGTGCCTGTGTCTGCCTGCCTCTTCCCACTCCTTGCCCCTTGCTTGTGTGTCCCTTTCATTTCATTTAGCTCTTGTGCCTCAAAACGTTTTCTTTATTCTTTTTTTTTTTTGTTTTTTGGTTATTTATGCATGTTTATCTTGTTGTTGTTGTTGTTGTTGTTACATTTAGCTGCTGAGGGCGCAGGTCACGCTGTTTTGGCTCTGGGCCTGTGTGTGTGTGTGTGTGTGTGTGTGAGGCGGCAACTGCATCCTGTGCCTGCTGTTTTTCCTTCTTCCCTCTAGCTGATGTGTTTTTTTTTTTGGATTTTTGTTGTATTTTTTAACTGATGCCGCACACATGTTTTCATCACACAAGCAGTCGGCCAAGCCAGGCAGGCGGGCAGGCAGGCAAACAACGGCTGCTTTTGCTTCGGTTCAATTACTTGTAATTTTAGCCGCAACAACGAAAACAACAACCACAACAACAGCAACAACAACAACCAAAATAACATATACGCGTTCCCCTTTTCTGTGGCACTGAGTACAAGGAACAGGTAAATGGACAGACCCTTAGAGATGGTAGCCCCCAGCAAGATCATCAGCTAAATGGCTAATAGCAAACAAAACCTTATCGTCTCCAGCACTTACAGCAATGGCCACACAAATAGCTCAAGCAATAATTAATGCGGAATGTGGAAAAATACACACAAAGTGAAAAGATTTATTGCTTTAGTATTTGAAATATGAGATTTAAACTGAATAACAAAGCAAAAATATGTCACAGAACTCAACTATAGCAAATATGCAATTTATTTAACTAAATGTCTTTATATATATATATATTAATGTACGTATGCATCTATAAGTATAATCATTAACTTTTCGCATGAAGCTGCTTTGTTTGGGAATTCTTTCAAGCCCGATCTCGTGAGCTCATCTCTAACTATCGAACTATCGACAACAGGTTCAGTACTTCAAACGCTGTCTGTCTGCCTATGTGTGTGTGTGTGTGTGTGTGTGCGAGGGTGTTTTTATGTGCATGAGTTCACACCAAGCGCCATAGCGCTGTGTGTGTGTGTGTGTCGTCCTTTGGGTTCTGTTTCCGTTACCCCTGCAGCCTCCTGGATTCGGTATCCTTTCGTCTGTAGTCTGCCGCTTTATTTAATTGCAATACATTATGCTACTGCTGATCAGCTTTTTTACTATTCTATATATATATGTATGCACATATATTTTGTTGCTGTTCCATTTCTTTTTCGTTTTTCGTTTTTCCTTTTTCCTTTTTTCCTTTTTCCTTTTTTTTTGTTTGTATTTGCCTGTGAAAGGTTTTTGCGCTTTAAATGTGATTTCGATTGAGGCATGATTATCCTGGCTGCTGCTGCTGCTGCTGCTCCCGCTTACATCCTTTTTCATGTTATGCTCAAGTTGTAATTGGAGTGTAAATTTGTACATCTGTTTAATATGCATTAAGGGCAGCCCAACAGCAGACGACGCCACGCCCCTGGCCGCAGCCCCTTGACAATAATAATATTAATCAATGAAATGATTAACGCCGCATGGAATCATCTTTTCGCCACCGATTATTATTCCACAATTTGGACTCACTATTAAGAGTGGGAGCTGGGATTGTGGATTGGGAATTGGGCAAGTTCTTAACATGCTGTTGATTTTCCGCTGTTTTTCCAGCCGTCACTCCCCCCCCCACACCTACACCCCTCCCAGCAGCGACCAAGGACAGGGAACATGCATGTGTGGCCAGGTTAGTTCAGTGCTCTCCTCTGCCTTCTTTATTCTGCAGTGTACTTCTCCAAGATTTTCTCTCTCTCTCTTGCTCTATTTCTCTCTCTTTTTCTTTTGCTCTATTTCTCTCTCTCTCTCTCTCTCTCTTTTGCTATCTGTTCAATTATAGTGTTTTCTATATTCCATTTAGTTTGTTTCGGTTTTGCATTCATCTGACAAACAAGTCACGTCCCCAAAAGCGACAAGGTTGGGGGAGCGTCCTCGGAGGCGCAAGCGGAGTGTTAGCATTTTGTAGGTAAAACACATACACACACACACACACACACACAAATAGCAGCGACAGCAACAACAACAACAACAACAAGAACATCAAGAAAAAGTACAAGAAAAATATGTGCATAAAACTTTTCTAATAATCAGGATAAGCAGCTGGCAATGGGCTCGTTTCATTTTGAGGGGGGCAGTTACCTATACAAGGAGCTGGGGATGGGGGCGTGGCTGTGGATGGGGTGGAGGGGGAGGGTGGTGGGTTTAGGTTACATACATGCAATGCAGCTTAGCAGTGAGGCAGCAACAACAACAAGCGTAGCGTGCAAAATTAATTGCGTGACTGACCAAAGAAGAAAAGCGAAAGCCCAAAGTCGAAGACGAAACAACATTTGGGGTGGCCTGTCTATATGATGTGTATATACGTGTGTGTGTGTGTGTGTGTGCGGTAGTGAGGTGCTCTAGTTGGATAAACACTTTTGCAGGCAATTGGCAACAATCGTCCCGAAGGACATGCAATTGAAGCCTAACCCTGACGGCCAGAACATATTCAGCACAAGTTGCTCATTTGTTCGCATTGCCAATCAATTCGGTAAGCGCTTTTATTGAAATCAATTTCGTTCACTCTCTTCTTCTATGCTGCTCCTCCTCCTCCTCCTCCTCCTCCTCATTCTCCTTCTCCTATTTCTGTCTCCTGTGTCCTTGTCTCCATTGCACCACCCCCCTTTGCAGGAGCTCATTGTTGAGCTCACTGTTGAGCCACAACAGACAAAACATATATTTATATATATATACATATATACATATGTATATATATGTATATAGTATATATGTATATAGATATACATACTTTGTAGCCCAATTAGTTTTCATAATTTATACTCGGCAAAGATTAAGAATTGAATATTTATTTTAGTGGTTTCTAATTATTATTATTTGTTGTGTTAGTCTCCTCAAGAGAAAATTTCAGAGAGAGAGAGAGAGAGAGAGAGAGCTTCATTTCTCAAGTCTCGTCACTCTCCAGGCAGAGTCTTAATGCGGCATTTGTCACAATTGAGTGGCTGCATTATTCTAGTTAAAAAGTTACTTCAAAGAGAGTTTTCACTCATATTGCCACAATTCTCACTACTACTGACTGACATCATCCAAATTGAGCTAATCCATTTGAAATGATATCCATAACATGTTTGGATATCCCCCGACACTGATAACAATGAGATATTCCTATATATATATGCCATATCCATCCAAACAATAAACATGGACTGGCATTCCAAACGAAACTGCAAAGATTAGGTTGCATTAAATTTGATTTAGTTGTTGAGAGTAATCTGTTTACTGCATGATATGCCAAACATACCTGTCGGCAGTTGGCAGCTACCAACGAAGAGCCAGCTGAATATTATGCTTTGGGCCACACACATACACACACGCACACACACACAGTTAGCTAATGCAAAGCAGGCTGACTTATTCGAGTCAGCGAAGCGAAATCAAATCCCTTGGCATATGCTAAATAGCCTTGGACACACACACACACATACACCGAGAGAAAGAGAGATAGAGAGAGAGACAGAGAGAGAGAGCGAGAAGAGTAGAAAATCAGAAACATATTTTTATAGTAAAATTGGGGGCGCCTTTGAAGTGACTGCCACAAATTGACAATGTTGAAGCCGGAAATGGTAGACAACGAAACAGACAACAAGCGACAGACGACAGACGGCAGGCGACTGCCAACAGACAACAGACATAGCCAATAAATTGAAATTGTTGCTAATTTTTCTACGCCTCTTCTGCTGCTGCTGCTTCTTCGTCTTCTTCCTCTACGCCATTTTCATTTTGACGCAAATCTTAAAAGAGCCGTAGAGTTAAGGCAAGCAACGAAAACTACGAAACTAAAATAATTTCTCACAGATTTCAATGTAAATATGCAAAATATTTCTTCGTAGCACATTAATGCATCACTTGCACACAAGCTGAAACTGGCTAAGAGTGGTGGGGTAGGAGGGGGGGGGGGGCGGGTTGGTGGGCATTGAGACTCGCTTGGCTGACTGGCTGCCTGGCTGCCAGCTTGGGATAGGGGCCAAAGTCGTCACTCAGTTGTCGCCGGCAATGTGGGCGCTCAAGGAAGCAGCCACAGCTACAAAAAGAAATACAGTTAGGTTCGCATTACCGACTATCAGATACCCCTTAACTCTTCAACAAGTTTTGCTGTATATATTTGCATAGATCAAATTGTCACAGAAAATACAAAATTTTTTTCGATTTTTGTTTTGCTTTGCGTCGATTTTACAGTTTAACATTAATATTAAACTTTTGGACTTGTGGATCGAGAATATATATAAATATATATGTGAACACACATAATTGGCATAGTGGATAATGTAACAACTTAATATACATATAAAACTCGTTGCTAGGGTATCAGCAGCAATCTTCACAGTAAAAGAGATATGCACACAGAAACGTGCAACAAACTATGCGTTCGTCTCACTCTTGCCGCATGCCACTTACACCACGCCTCTGATGTCGGCTATATGTGTGTGTGTGTGTGTGTCTGTCGCTGTGGGCCCGGGCTTAAATGTTGGCGGCATGTCATGGAAATAACATTAAAAACACATTAAAACCGCGAGTGTCTGGGCAGCAAGCACACAACAAAAGCTAAACGATGTGAGAAGCCAGATAGTGTGCGACAAAGATTGTCGCTGTTGTTGTTGTTGTTGTTGCTGCTGCTGCTGTTGTTGCTGTTCTTCTTCTTCTTCTTCTTCTTGTTTTTGTTGTTGCTCCTGATGATGATGATGGCCAGAGCCAAAAGCCCAAAAAAAAAAAAACCCGAAACAATTGCAAAAAGAAAAAAAAAAGAAGGAAAAAGCTGCCTTTTTTGCCCAAGATGCATTACAACACTTGGCCGTTAATTTGGATACACACACACACACACATGCACGCACACACACACACACACACACACATATAGTATATATATATATAAATACTTATACTCACATGTAGCTCTTTGTTGCAAATGACTAAAATTATTTGCCATAACATTGTTGCTTGCCTTGGCTTGGCTTGGCTTGGCTTACCTGCAATGAGGAGATCAGAGAGAGGAGAGGGAGAGAGAGTTAGATCAGATACAGATACAAAGATGCAAAGATACAAATAACTAATACACGGGTAAGCAGACGGGCAGTCGGGCAGACAGCCAGGCAGCTTATCAAATGGCTTCCGTGCGACTGGCCACTGATTGTTGTTGTTGGCCAGGTCTAAAGTATGCGGAGAGCTCGCAGCCAAGAGCTTTCCAGCGGCGATAGAAAGCAATTAGGGCCAAGAAGGAACTACGCAGCGAATAGAGCTCAATTGAATGAGAAATGGAATCGATACGCAAGATACCTGGTTATGCCTCATTAGATGGCTGTAAACTTACAGCTTGTTAGCAAATTGCCAACAGCAACAAACTTATCAGCAGGTAACTAATATTCATGTATTCAAATTCACAAAATAATGAGCAAGAAAATAATGCCAAACATGCAATTCGAGCGCATTTTGTTGCAAGCACATTGCAAGCTGATTTTAAATGGATAAATATTTAGCCAGCTTCTGTGCAAAATTGCACTTGCTCTGAGACTCGGCTGAATACAACATAATCTTGGCAACAACTGAAAACAGTTTCTTATGCACATTTTCTTAGCGTATATATATATATAAATATGAACATTAAACTAATCTTAAGATAGTCTGCCTCTGTCTGTCTGTTTGTCTGCCAGTCTGTCTGTCTGTTTGCAATGGGCATTTTGGGCTGATGTACACTTTGGCACCACTGCACCACATTGACCCACTCCATTGTTGAGCGACGCCTAATCAATTTGATCACTGTCGACAGGGTGGGTCGCGTGGGTTGGTAACGGATGGGTGCAGGTGGGGGTTGGAGGTGGCAAATGACTTGCGAGTAAAAGTTTTGCCATGCGGCACGAGCATAAACCATGAATGGATTTCATAAAAGAATATATATATATATAAATATATATATAAATATATATATTGGCCATAATGGCTCATAAGTATACACATGTATGCATATACATGTGTGTGTGTGTGTGTGTGTGCTTGGTTTATGATTGATGATGCCATTGATTGATGCATGACGCGCTGCTTGTCGTTGACGTTGTTGCCGCCTTTTAATTGAATTTTCAAAGCTGCCTTCGAAAAACTTTTTTTTTTCTTTTACTGCATGCTTATCAGTGGCAAGACACACGCCCCGATAGCCACAACAGCAATACCCCCTGCCCCCACCCACTCCCAAAATGATTTTACTAGCCTTCCCCCAACCCTCGCCTAACCAAAAAACAAAACAAAAAAAAAAAACGAGAGTTGAAAATTTATGCGCTGGCATTTTATGAAAATGCGCCGCATAATCGTCGTCATCAACACATTTTATTGCAACATCATTGGCAGCATTTTGGACAAACAACAGGAGCGTGCGATGAGGAGTGCGGAGTGGGAGGGGAGTAAGTGTAAAGGGGCGGTGGCGGGGGAGGTAGAAAGTGTGTGTGTATATGTTGAGCATATTTGTCATATTTTCTTTATGTTTCTTACGCCATTTCTTTGCACTGCTGGCGTTGTTGTTGTGGCATCTTCAGTCAACGGTAGCTTTTGTGGCCAAAATTGAAAAATGGCCAAAACTCCCCAAAGAAGAAGATGAAGAAGAAGAGGCAGCAGCAACAACATCAGCAGCAGCAGCAGCAGCAGCAGCATTTGATCTCTGCTTTTTATGATGCAGTGGAAAAGGCAACGCTTGCCCCTCGTTCTGCACTTGTTGTTGATAAATGGCCAGGCCAATCAAAATTGTTTATAATTGTCATTATAGCTACCCGCCCCTCAACTCACCAACCCACCCCACCCCACCCCTCCCATTAGCAGTGCCTTGGCGTTGGGCCTGACGACTAATGCGGCACCTTGGAATGGTCATGGCGTGCGTTGGGCAATTTCAATTAAACACTGCTTGTTGCCTCTTTTTGTAATTCGTTGTTTTTTTTCGTTTTCTTTTTTTGTTCGTTGTTTTTTTTTTGTTTTAGCTGTTTGCCGCTTGCTGTTGGCCATGGCCATAATCACAGCCACTTTGTCACCCACCCAGTTGGCGAGTTGACTTGAACTGCGGTGGGTCCAAAAATAAAGGCCATGCCCCGACGTTGGGCCTCTCCTCGGCTTAATGCAGCTGCCGCACGCAAGTGGCGCATAAAAACAAAATGTTTTCGTTGGGGCGGGCATACGGATGGGGCGAGAGGGCGGAGGGCGAGGGGTTGAGCCCTTTTTAGGCCATACCATAGGAAGTTGTCGGCCTCGAGCTGTTGCCGGAAATGAAGATGATGCAGCACAAAAAAAAAAAAAAAAAAAAAACTATTAAATAAATAAACTACATGCCACACACAGCTAGCGAGACTCCAGTCCCGACTCCGATTGCGACTTTGATTGTGACTCTGATTATAACTGCGATTGCGGCTCTCTTCTCTCCCACTCCCACTTCCACTCCCACTCTCCCCCCCAACGCGATACACAAGTAAGCATATTAATATCCAAGAGTATCCCAGATATTAATGCACATAAATATCCCCGATGTAAAGTAATCTTTGCACAATGCTTGATCAAAACCGAAGCCGTTTTTAAAAATTGCCAACAAAATACTTGCACACACTCTCTCCATCTCTCTCACTCTCTATATGTCTCTCTCTCTCTCTCTCTCTTTTGCTGCTCGCCCATCTATACATAGTATAGATGATTTTTTCCTCGGTGAACAGTACATTGACATTTTTGTTTGTGTAAAAATAAATGCCCCACAACAACAACAAAAAAATAAAAATAAAAAAAGAGAGAGGGGCAAAGAGGGTGGAGGGTGGGGTGTTCGGTTGTTGCAAAAGCAAAAGGGTCAAGGGATACACATGGGGGAATGGGCCGTCGAATTGTGGTTGGATCTGCTATCCTATCAATTGGATCTTGCCGTTTGGCGACAAGTGGCAATTAGCAAAGGGAATGAGAACGAAAATGGACATGCGAATGGCAATGGCGATGGCGATGGCGATGGAAATGGAAATGGAAATGGGATTCCGAAATGGCAATGGGAATGAGTTCAGCTATACGGAAAAGCGAATGGAAACGAAAATGGAACGGAATCTCTGTTTGTCAATCTCTGCTGTTTGCCAATGCTTTATGCATGTTCACTTCGCAAACTGTTGAATTCGAATTCGAATTTGAATTCGAATTTGAATTTGAATTTTGTATTTTTCATTTGTCATATTTTGATTATTGTTTTTGCTTAGCTGCTCGAGTTTTGCATTCATCTCACTAACTTAGCAGCGGATATTTGAATAGTGTCATCGCCCATAGATTCGTCATTTTGCTGGACAAATCGGATCATGAAATCATATAGCTGTCATGGGAACAATTGATCGAATAATGTGTTCTGGCATGAATAACCAGCAAATCCAAGCCAGTGCATAACCAATTATAATACTCTGCTGGAGCAGGAGAGTTCAATTAGCAGCAGTTTCTTCAATTGTGGCAAGAAATACTTTTACTTAATAGTTCTCTATCTGCTATAGTCTGTGAGATCGGGAATATATATACTTTCTGGGATCGGAGTTGCTTCCTTCTGCCTGGCCTGCTGCACAAATTCATTAATTTCAGCAACATTTTCATTTTAAAATGTGCAAAATAGCTCTGTGAAAGAGATGCCCACAGCTTTTACAGCTGTGCATGTCCTTGTTTGTCCTTATGTGTGAAACACTTATTTTTCTATAATGTTTTATTATTTGTGCTTGGAATTTTGGAATTATCTTTGGCTCATTCATAATTAATTTCATAAAGTAATGCATTTAATTGAAGTTCTGTGTGACTTTCGACTATGCACAGCCGACGACAACCACAACAATGAAGGATGCTGGCGTCAAAAGCGACTTGAGCTTTGGCACAGTGATTGAAATCTTGAAGTAAACACTTAAACAGTAAACAGTCAAGGACACAAAAGGCCTTTGAATATTTGAAAGAGGGTGGAGAGAGGGAGGCAGCTGGAAGGGGGAAGCAAGAAGCAAGACGCACGAAGCAAGACTACTTATGGCAGGAATTTGTAATTCTTGTCGCTGCTGACACAAGACCAAGTTTGAAATGTGTTCAGGGCATTCTTGAACCACTGTGCAGAATTATTGTAGCTGTTTGTCTTTTTGTGCAATGCTAATGTTGCTGCCACTGTTGCCACTGTTGCCACTGTTGCCGCTGTTGCCGCTGTTGCCGTTGTTGCTGCTTCTGTTCGAGAAGAGAGAGCGAGTGAAAAAATGCCAGCTATGAAATGGAACAAGTTTGTGCCATGCTGCCGCCCTTAAGCTAATTAAGCTAAAAAGAAACCATTCCGTAAAATGTTTCATAAAATGTTTGTAATTCCGCTCTAGAGCAACTCCATACCCAACTCCCAATCCCCTGCCTTCTTCTGCATCTCTTCAACTCGTCGAAGGGCACATCAAGAATCTCCCGTTCAGCAATCCACCTGCAGAGGCACTCAATCATAACGACAACGAGACAAAGTCATAAAAAGAACAAAAAAACAAAAAACAAAACAAAACAGACTCGAAATTGATTAGGTGTGGCAGCACTGACTGACTGACTGTCGCCTTATTCCCGTCAACCCCCCCCACCAACATGCGGGGCAGCACCTTTTCCGCCCCTTTCAGCCCATTTAAAAGAAAATTAATTAGCGCCTGGTCGCTTGGCCTGCCACCAAAAGCCACCGAAAAAAAAAAACAGAATGAAGACGGAAAAAAGATGTTTGGGCGCTGGGAAATGAAGAATGATGCGAGGCATGGCCAATCGAGGGAGGACGGAGAGGTTAGGTGGGGAATGAGAGCTGGGAGGCGGAATGAGGCAAGACGCATTCAGTGGCAGGCTTCATTGCCAGTGGGCGTCGCCGACACAGCGACGCTGTGTCGCTTGTCGATTGTCGCGTGTGCCTTCAACTCCGGCCGCGTTGCCTCATTTTTTCTTAACGCTCGAAAGCCAAAAGTGTCATCCGAAATTAATTGCTAAACAAATGTCTAATCTTTGCCATTTAAAAAGCGCATAAATCAAGCGCAAATCAAGCACCAGGCACCACAACAACAACGAAGCAACAACTCGCCGGAGTACTCGAACATAAAAAGTATATAAAGCTTTATTCATATGTACATATATACATATACATATATATATAAATCTGTCCAATTGACTGCCCTCGTCAAAGACCTATTCAATATGAATAACACTTTATCGTTTTCTTTGGGAATATGTTAAAATATGTACACGTATAACAACAATAAGGAAAATAGATGGAAATTGTTGAGCTCGTAGTGCTTACATGAATACATTGGCTCATAAATGTCGGGACAGTCGACGCTTGTCCTTTTGCTGCGCTTTACTTGCTAGCCCAATCGACCAGCCCCCTCTACACCTCCCTCCCCCCAAAACCTTCCTTTTGCCCCGCTGGCAATGCAATGCTTTTATGATTTACCTTTTGCTCTTTTGGCATTCGCAAAGCTATGCAGCAAGGCAACTCGGTAGCTCAGTTGCACACTTATTGCTAACTTTGTGCGCCTGCACTCTCTATCTCTGTCTCACTCACTCTCTCTCTATATATATATATATATATATATATATATGTCATTGTCTACTCCTTTTAGCGACATATCGAGCACTTGCATTCCTACCCGGTTCGTTGGTTTCACACATTTTTAAATATTTATGTGTTTGCATACATACTCCAAATATTGTACAATATTCAAATCTTTCTCAGATATCGTTACTATCGGTTTACTATATCTTATGCATATATATATTATTTTAATTATTTGACGTACTATTTTATTGCCAATACAATAATTTTCTCAAGAAATCGAGTAAAATCCAAATAAATTCAAAATTTATATTATATATATATATATATAACAGTATAAATATATATATATATATATATATAGTTGAATCTAGATAGTATAACTTGGCAAGTGTATTTAGGATTCGATATTATTCTTGTCAGTTTTTTTTCTTGGAGTTAAAATGTAAATTTGGCTGTCACTCGAATATTTTTGGCCGCATAGGCATTGATGGAAAACTGTGGCCACCGGGCTGCAACTTGTTTTCTTTTCTTCGGTTGCACAGTTACCCCTTGCACAGTTACCCCTTGCTCAGTTACCCCCGCCCGCTGCACCGGCTCTGCTGCCTTTGGTCTATAGCGAAAATATTTATTTGACAATTTTCATTGCATTGAATCATCGCACAAAAGTCCTTCGGCGTGCACACTACAACCCCCCCTTGCTCCTGCCGCACCTGCGCTGCGATGTGCCCCCTTGCCTACCCCTTGCCTGGCTAAAAGTTGCATGCGTCTTGTGCACTATTTTAACACTTCTTGTGCAAATTTTATGCACGTTCTTTGCAAGTGTTTTTTTTTTCTCCATTTTTGCATTTTTTATTATTATTATTTTGTATTTTTTTTTCTTCTTCTTTTTTTCCGTTACTTCTCTTTTCTGCTGTTTGTTCTTTTCGCACTTCGTGTTTGTAAAATTTGCATTTTCTTTGCTTTTTTTTTTTTTTTTTTTGTTTTTTTTTTGGTATTTTTTGTTGCTATTTTCACGTCTGCGTGGCCACAATTAAACTTTACGACTGCAATTTTCATAGCGTGCTTGCTTTATTTATTTTTATTATTATTTTTCAGCTCTTCTTCTTCTCTGTGGGCGTGAAAAGTTTTGTAAAATTTAAAGCACTTCAGTTTAGCTCAGCTTCGGTCGCAAGCGACTCCACATTTGGCTAGCGCCTCCAAAAACTTTGAAAACCGATATGATGAACGAACTTGCCACATTTTCAAGGAGTTGCCAAACAACAGACAGAGAGAGAGAGCGAGAGAGAGAGAGAGAGAAATAATCGTCTGCATAGCAGATGGCTGTGGCAAAAATGATTCTTTCATCAGGTATCGCTTTACTACAAGAAGTTTTCTGATATTGCGATATTATGCACATCTACGATCCTCCCAAGGGGGGGGGAGAAGAAGTGCCGTAATCAAATAAATATATTTAGTTTTTATCATACTTTAAGTATATACATTTAATCGATATAAATTGATAATTAAATTGAAAACTATTGCAAAATGTATATTGAATAATTGACAGACAACAACTGCAAATTGATATACGCTTCCGCACACACACTCCCACACACACACACTCACAGCTGGGCCAAAAATCAAAGCTGCGGCTGCGGCAACTTTTTGGGTTGCTGGCTTTTGCTTTTTGAACGCTCGAGGCCTAATTACCCTCAAACGCTGACGCTGCCAGTTTAACTTGGCATAGGGGGTGAGTTGTGGCTTGTGGGTTGAGGGCAGGGCAAGGGGGTAGAAAATGGGCCCTTTCATTGATATTTGATTACGGGGCCGCCGTATGGCAAAACAATGAGACTTTTGTCAAAGACTCGACACGGTTAATGTTGTTGTTGTTTCTGCTTTTGCCGGTTCCTTTACCATTTGTTTCTTTCTATTTTTGGTAAGAAACAGAAAAAAAAAAACTTTTCTCTTTCTTTGGGAAGAAGAATAAGATGAAAGGGCCCTTAGGCGTCTGTCGCTTGACATTTGATGTCGCGCTTTGCCTCAAATTTCAATGAGTGCCACACTGACACAATGAGTCTGTGCCCCTCAGCCTGAGATATTTAGCCACTTGAGCAGCCCAAAAACGCACAGCCAAGCCTAAAAGCCAGTTTACCCAAAGAGCGCGCGCGAGAGAGAGAGAGAGAGAGAAAGAGAGTGTGTGTGTGAGAGAGAAGGAGAGAGAGACAGAGAGACAGTTAGAGAGGCTCTGTCGATTCGCTTATGGCAATAGTTAACTGCCATTTGATATGCTGGCAGGCAGCAGGTAGTCAGCGATGCGTGGGAGAGAAAAGAACGGACACACACACACACACACACACACACTAGCACAAATTGTTAATGAAGCATTAAGCAGAGTGTTGTGGCACTAGGATATAGCGGATACAGCAACAGATACGCACAACAACAGGCAATAATAACAGCTACAGCTACAGCTACATCTACGGCTATGGCTACATCTACGGCTACACAGATGTAGATACAGATACACTTACAAAAGGCTCTCGAGAAATGTGAACGGAAATTGCGCTAAGTGCCCTGGCACGCAAAATAAACATTGGACTCTTGGACGGTTGCCTTTAATATGAGTGTCCTGGCTCTGGCTTTAGCTTCTATTTGTGTTACTGTTCCTGGTTACAGCAACTGCTGCTGCTGCTGCTACTGCTGCTGCTACTGCTACTGCTGCTGCTGCTTTAGTTTTTTGGGGGGCGCTGCTGCCTTTTTGGGTGCAACACACTTTCAAGTACTCAAAGTGAGTCAGTGCGGTTTGTATATAATTCTACTTCTGCTGCTTCTTTTTCTTTCCCTCTCTGTGTGTGCGATTGTGTTTTTTTTTTTCGTAGGGTGCCAGTGCATTAACCCCACTGGGGTTGCGGGGGTTAAAAAGCGACCACAGGGGCTGCACTGAGTTCAGTTGCAAGCCGACGAGCTGATGTGCTGATGTGCTGATATATACATATATATATATATACATAATACATTATATATATTAAATGCACTTAATGCAAATAAAAAAGGAGCAAACGTTAGGCAATTCGATTGAATTTGTTCCGATAACCGAAATATCGTTATTTTGACGATTTGTTCTTAAATGCAGCGTGATTAAACAAATAGATATATATATATATATATATATATATATATAATCGATGAGTTATTATTTTGTTTGATACGCACATATTGCTGATCATTTCTGGACTCTCAACATTTTAGAGTGGACCATCAGTTGGGAGTGACATTTGCTACACATGCTGTGTATGTTGATGCTCTTCCCGAAATCAAAACTGTTTTTGCCTTGTGTGCAATTTTTTGCAGCTGCCTGACACCGTCATAATACCCACCCAGGAGCTATAAAAAGGGCCAACAACCGCACTTGCTCGCCAGTTTCCCTTTTATATTTTGGTTTATGCTGCCATCTCTCTCTTTTTCTCTCTCTCCCTCTCTCTCTCTCTCTCTCTCTCTCTCTCTTTCTCCCTCGCTGTTTCTCTCTCTCTCTGTTTTTGTTGTTTCACTTGGGGGAGCCCAAAGTCGTGGCTTTGATTGAGAGGCACCAGCAGCCAGCCAGGCAGCCAGTGAGTCAAACTTCATCACAAAAGCGGCGCCGAGGACCTCTGTTTGGTTGAGTGGAATGGGTGAATGGGTGGAGAGGGGGAGAGGGGGGATAGGGGTGCTTCTGTGTCGCAAGCGTAGGGGAACAGGCAAACCTGTGACTCTGATAAAACAGTCGACTGCCTGACTCGGGGCTCAAGTCATTAGGCTCGGGCTATGTAGTGCTAGTTGTCCTTTGTTTGACAATTTTCTGCCCAAAAAGAACGAACCGTGAACAGTTATTTTGTGTGTGTGTGTGTGTGTCTTAGCCAGGCCAAAAGCCATACACTTCACAGCCACACAAACGAACACACAACAAGTAAGGTAAGGAAAATCACAAGGGCTAGTTGTGGGCGTGGCTTCCACCAGGAAGCGAATGTCAGCGCGCTTAATTTTTTGCTCATGCGAGAACGCCCGCAAGGAAGGAGCTCCGTGCTCCGTGCTCCGTGCTCCAAACTCCTAGCTGGGGGAATTACTCGTACATAAAAAATATATTATAATAAATTCTGAAAAAAAAAAAATACAACAACAAAAAAACACAAAAGAAGGGCAAAAAATAAACTTGTAGCAAAAGGGCGCGGTCCCGAAACACACACCCGCAAAAATAAATACCTACGAATATTTTGTAGAAAGCCTTATCCAACTTGTAGCTTGACTTCAGTATCACAACTCTTTACTTAACGAAGTATAAATTAATTATTTCATAAACAAAAAAAAAATATATATATATATATATGCGAAACAATTGAATTAGTACATACATATATAAATAACACATAAATAAATGTTGCATAAATTAAAAAAAATATATAATAATCAACATGTCATATAATGCACTTTATAATCTCTGGATTTGGCTTAATATTTGCTGTCTGTTATACATTATTTATTTATTATTTAACCAATTGAAAAAAAAATACAATTGAATAAAAATAAAAGATCAAAGTTTTTCTGAGTGTGCACACACACACACACACGCCCACACAATATTACGTAATAAACTGTGTGTGGTTGCAAAAGTTGCAAGTCGCCTGCATGTGCCACACGAAACGCTGATGACAAGCGTTGCAGGGTTTCTTACTGGGTGGATTTGTAGTCGGAAAATCGGGGGGATTGGGGGCAGATGGGGGAGAGGGGAGGTTCGTTTGGGATTGGGGCGCTGCTGTTTAGCCAACTTGTCTACTTAATCCAGCGTGGGGGAGTTAACACCAAGGCACAAACTTAAAGGGTCATTCATTTTAATATGCCACACGTTGCAGCACGCATGGCCGGCAACTAACGTGCCACCAATTGGCCAGCAAACCCCAGCAAACCCCTGCACCCCCCGCACTCCAACACTCTCAACGCGCCAACATGTTAGAACAAAGCGGGCAACCCACTCCATTGGATTATTTGCATAAATTAATTACAAAACGCTACCACGTTCGTGGCGCGGCCAGAATCCATCCAAAATGTGCGTAAGGGGGAATTGGATATTGGCTGAGGGTTGAGTAAGAAGGAGAGCAGCTTGGGTTAACGGTTAACGTAGGGTGTAGGTGGTGTCTGTATGTGTGTGTGTGTGTGTGTGTGTGTGTATTAAGCCAGGGCCACGACGTGCAAAAGGGGTTGTCAAGGTAAACTTTTTTAATTATGAAAATTAAGTGCAGCAACGACTGCAATAGGAGCGAAACTTTGTCAACGTGTTCTTGTGCTGTGTGTGTGTGTGTGTGTATATCTATGTGGTCTGTGTTGCGGTGTTTGCTGGTTGTGTCGTAGCTGGCCCCAAAATTGAAAGCTTTTTTCTAAATTGCCAACAACAGATGTTGACATTAATTGGAGTCCATTGTTAATGAATGTGAATGAATGCGTGTGAATGAATGGAAATGAATGTGCGTTTGCCATACACACAGACACACACACATGCAGACATACAGACATACGCACACACACACACACGCAATAAATTGGAGCAAAAACAGCAACACCCAGTTTCGATAACAACTATTTAACCAGCCTAATGAATAATTGAATGAAATAGTTTCGATTGAACATTTAGATATGTGAATCGATATACAAGTGTGTGAATAAAATGGTATAGATAGTGTATTCAACTTTAAATCCCACGGATTATTTGAATATATGATTAGACATATTGTGAATCAATACAATCAAATGCATAACTAGCCAGATCAAGCTAGATTTGTCAAACATTTGTTTCGAGTTCAGTTAGTTCAAATTTGGTGAACTGTGAGTCACTTTGGCAACTACTTAAAGCAACGAGTGCCATTCGTTTGAATTGTACCCGCATTACTCAAAAAGCATTCACTTCGCGAGCCAACCAACTACTTGGTCCGTCCGTCTACCTTTGCCGGGCTGAGTCACTTGCCTGGCTACTTTCTCGCCAAATGTACCCATCGGCGTGACACAGACGTATATATATATATATATACATATACATATATAGTGAAAGAAGAGGAGAAGACAGTTGGGAAGAGAGAGAGAGGGGCAGAGTGCAAGAACTAAGAGAATAACGTACACGCCTCCGCCCAAACAATTCCAGAGTAAATCACGCCAATCACTTCACAAAACTTTTGCATAACAACCAAAACAACAAGCAACAAAACCAAAGCGATAGATAAATACCAAAAACAATAACAACAACAGCAGCCAGGAAAAAACAATGGCCAATAAGTAAGGCTAACAGGCATAGAGAAGGGTGGGGGGGGAGTGAAGAATAGGTTAACTGAGGCAATGTTAATGAGTCTTTGTCATTGTTTTGAAGCAAATCGCTTTCCATTCATAATTCGATACAGATGGCACAAAAGAAGCAGGGGCAAGATAAGGAGCAGGATGAGGAGCAGGAGCAAGAGCAGGATAAGGGGCAGGATGAGGAGCAGGAGCAAGATAAGGAGCAGGAGCAGGACCGAGACAGAGTTTGAAACCGGGGCACAATAGTTGTTGGCTTCTTACTACTATCCCTTCTCTCCCTTCTCCCTCTCTCTCTCTCTCTCTCTCTATATATATATATATATATATATCTGTAACAGTGTAAAAAGTATTTTCAACTTTTGGCCACATGCTTCATTTATCACAAATTCATTTATCATTTGTCGTCAAACACACACACACACACACAGAGACACAGGCAGCGGCAAGGCGAATGCTAAAAATGCGAATCTGAATCTAAATCGAGATGTGAGTGTGAGTATGAGTGTGAGTGTGAATGCCAGTGTGAGTGTCCCAAGCAGTAGCAGCGGAACAACGGAAGTCGCCACAAACTAAGCCCCGAAAAAACTGAAGGCAGACGAAGAAAAATGATAAAGCAACAGCCAGGAGCCAAATAGTGGACCAGAGCGAAAGAGACAGGGACAGCGAGAGTGAGAGAGAGAGAGAGAGAGAGAGAGAAGGGCAAGGAGGCAATTCGCATAGAGCTCGATAAAAATGTTGGCGGAAAAGCAAAGCTCCCAAGCCAAATAAAAAAAAAAAATAACTGCAAATATATGAAAGAAAACAAGATTGAAAAGAAAAGCAAGAAGCAGTAAAACTAGAGAAAATAGACCGATAATTAAATACTCTTGCTTGACGCCAGATATTGTATTACATAGTTATCATATATCATCACTTGGACTAACAACAACTTTGTAGTAGCTGGAGAACTATCGAACGTACGAAAGTCGCGAGCACATGTATCGATAGAGGGAGGGGAGTACTTTGAAGGGGATCACATCAATGTACCTTAATTTTTAAATATACGTATTTTATGGACTTAGTCTCATTACTTATTGGTCAGACCTTGTAGTAGCAGGAATAAAAATATGAATTGCGAGCAACTATCACAGAGCGAACCAAACAATCTCCAATCATTTCTAAGAAATATTCTTTAGTCCCAAATTAGTTTGTTCTCGACATTTGCAAATCGATCGATATGGACTAACTAACTTGCCAACTAAGCTCACTAAATGATAAGCTCTTTTCAGTTCAGTTTAAAGTTCACGCCATTTGAACAATCCTAATTAAAATATGTAATTGTCAGTAATCATCCATTGGACTTTAATTGGCAGTTGCACAAACACATTAACAAAGTTATTGTACCCTTTTCTTTTTTTCGTCGCATCTATTGCCAAAAAAGAAAAAAAAGGGTCAGGAAAAGCTACGAAAATACAGTCGACAAGAAAAATACGACGTTTCGTATATCCCAACGAAACGAAGCGAAAATAAAATTTCCAGCTAATGACAAAAATTTCCGGTTTCAGGCAACAACAACATAAAATGGCAATTTTCATTGGCGTTGGGCGCAGGAAGAGCCAAGCGTATCCAAAACTGCCAAAAAAAAAAAAATAATAAAAAATAAAAAAAAAAATCAACAACAACAAAAATGCCTTAGTCGAGAAAGCTCAACTGGAAGATACCCTAAACACTTAGTTGACTTGCTGAGAGTAGTTTCTTCAAATCAATTGATATATCTGTATATCTGTGTAAATATATAGTGATATATATCAAAATCTGTATAAATCAGATATCGATTTATATCGCTAAAATTATACAAACTTAATCTTACAGAAACTTATACTTCGAAGATGGGCTTTTTCATACAGACAGACACGCAGGCAAACAGACAGGCAGACAGACGGACAGTTTGACATGGCTTAATTGAGAATATAAATAAACTAAATGATTCGCAGATGCGTCCTTCTGACTGTTACCTATCTTTGCACAGCTTGATTATACCCTTTTAAACCATTTTTAATGGGTTCAGTTTTGGGACATCAAAAAAAAGCTGCGAAACGGGCACAAAACGCGAGCGAAACGCGCGCGTTTAATGATAAGCCTCGCATACGGAACAACAACAACAACAACAGCAAAAGTGAAAGTGCGCGATTTATGGCCTGACAAGGTTGACAGAGAGGGGGAGGGAGGGGGAGGTGGGGGTCAGAGGGGGTTGCCTCGCTTCGACTGGCCCACAAATCACACAGTGACACACACACACTCGCACTCGCACTCACACTCGCACTCACACTCACACGCATATGAATGCACCCACGCACACACAGTCGGAGTCACCGTTAAATATTTTACAGTTAATTAAAGTAGCCACAAAATGAATAAGTGCATTTGAATTGCTTTGGCGATCATCTTTGCTCAGTTTCTTGGGATTACGGCACTCATACGTATATGAATACATATTCAAACGAGTATTCGCAACAGTTTGTTTGCCGCGATTTGGTGCGCGTGCGTTGCACGTTCGATGCCACATTTGTGGCAGATTGGAATGTTAAGTGCTTCGACCGCTTCGACGACGGCAGCTATTGCTGCTGGCCAAAAAGGTGTTGCCAAAAGGTGTTTGCTGTCACCCCCCCACATGCCCGCATCCCCGCATCCACCAAATTCGATGCGGGACAAAACCGCCTTAGCCATCGCCCCGCCCCCGCCCCCGACAATGAGTGGAACTGGAACTAAGCGTGCAACGCCTAAATCCACGTTGTAGGTAATAAGGTAATGGCAAAGCTAATGGCAAAGTTAATGGCTAATGGTTAACAGTCAACAGTTAATGGGTTATAGGTAATGGGTAATAGGTAATAGGTAATGGGTAATGGGTAATAGGTAATGGGTAATGGGTAATGGTAATCCAAGCCGAGTCATGTGTCTGCAATTTTTTAAGTGTTTTTTTTGAGTGTTAAAAAATGTATTGTTTTTTGTTTTTTGTTTTATTTTTATTTTTTATGTTGTGCTTTGTGGTCACATTCCCAGAATCACATTCGCAATCAGCTTGACAGCAGTGTGAGTGGTAAGGTGAGTGCATTATGACCATATTGAGTACACTCACTTACTTATTCATATTATAAAAGTGGCAAATATGAAAAAGGTGTTCCAGCAAGCAGCGAATATATTCATAAGTAAGTGAATACACTTATGAGTATACACACTTACTCACGAATACATTTGCTGATGTAACATTTAAATTTATTTGAATGTTATTAGTTAATCAAACATACACTTCAATCAAACATATGATATACCAATTATTTATATGCTGCAGTCTGAGTCTATTCACTATTATTCAATGTATATTGAAAGCTAGTCGGTGCAAATATTCATATGCTACACACATTTCGAGCTATTCACGAGATTCGATTCAAATTAATCGATTTGCGATTGCCAATTGAAAGTTGTGCTTTTTGGAGGCTCCAGGTCTAGACTGAAGAGGTTCTCAAGAAGCCCACTCGTTCGAGTTTGTTGTGTGTTTCGAGTGTGTAGTTTGGGTGTATGTGTGTGTATTTGTTTATGTACTCATATGTACTCTTTTGTATGTATCTGTGTATACGTCTGTACATAGGATATGTAAATGAAAGCACATTTTCCCACGTCGTTTCAACAATAAAGCCAAAACTCATTTATCAGCGGCATTTCAACAACAAAAGCAGCCCACATACTACAACAACAACACCAACAACAACAACACCAACAACAACACCAACAACAACAACAACTCAAACTACGCGTCAATGCACAAGAAATGAGCAGCATCATCATTTATAGAGAGCATAGGCTCAACCTCAACATCAACAGCAGCAGCAGCAGCAGCAACACACACATACAAATACATATATATATATATATATATATATAGTATATATATTATATAGTATGCCTTTTATATACACACATTAAACTTGGTGTATCCGCAGTATATAGATGATTATATAGTGCGTGTTTTTGGCCATGGGCGACATGCTTATTATCGACTCTGGTTTTTGATACACTAACCTACTGCAAATGGGTGGAAAGGGTATAATGAAGTGGTGCAAGGTTACGTAACGGGCAGACGGTAGCATCTGCGATTCCAAAAATCTATGTACTTATATAATAAGTGTGTGATCAGCTTTGCCATTCGATTCCGCGGACTATACGAGCTGGAGACTTTGAATTTACAGTTCAAGTGTATTTTCTGTTTATCGTATATCGATACATATCGATTTCCGATAACCATAGAAGTCATAATTGTAAAGATAAGGCCCGCCATTTATTGTATAGCCTATGCTGACACATTATTAATCAAGTGTAGAATTTGCATTACGAAACTAAGTCCATTTTCATATTGTGGGAAACTACTCTCAGCAAGCTGGGTTCAGGGTATCTGCCAGTCGTGCTCACCCGACTAGAGCGCTCTTGCGTGTTTTGTTTGAAGTTCTTCCTCACTCTCTATGTGTTTTTTTTTTTTTTTTGCTCTTTCTTGTTTTTATTATTACTTCTCGCTGCTGGCCCAGACGCCATTTAATTTATGGCCAACATTTAATTGCAAATTTGTCCTTTGAAAGAATTGGCACAGATGCGTATTTTCGAATATATATGACACTATATATATATAAAATATATGTATATATATATACGTATGTATGTATATATGTGTGTGGTTCGAGTATGCTTAGAGTATTCGATGAATATACGAATATTTATGAGTGTGCACACACACACACTTAGTTCTACGAGACTACAAATAATGACTATAAAATTGTCATTAGATACGGAACGAAAGTAAACAGAGCGCACAGTTCAGTTCCCTTTTATGTGGAGTTGAGTGTGTTGAGTGTTATTTATTTAGTTTTTAATATTCCATAATTTGTTCAGCACTTGTACTGCAGCACCGAGCCAGGAGAGGAGCAGCGTCGATTTATGGTGGCCTGCATTTAATTGATTTTACAACTTCGACTCTCGGACATTTGTGTTTGAAATTCAAATCATGAAAGTGTTAAGAAAGCGAGTCGTCAGACAGGCAACCAGGCAACCAGGCAGGCAAATATATATATATACATATATATATATATATATGTGTGTGTGAGACCCTAGAGAACCGGACTCCAAACAGGTTCTGTCAGCGAACTGTGAAGAATTTGTGAACCTGCCCTGCGTCGATCTCAAGTCCGACTTCGACTTCGACTCCGTGTTAAAAGAGGCACCCAGAGAAACCAGTTCCTCAATAATAAAAACTAATTTATTTACTAGTTGTAGTAGGTACAAAGCACACACACACACACACACACATGCACAACATACAGGGAATGAGAAAGAACAATATATATATATATATATATGTATATATACATATATGTATAAATTCTCAAGCATGGACGACAACAGTTCGAGAGAGAGAAACTGCGTGTGTGGCTAATCAGAATCAAATTGATTTAAATTTGAATGGTTCGACGGGTAAGGTGTGTGTGGCAGTGGCAGTGGCAGATGGGGGGAATGGGGGAGGAGAGGATAGAGTGCGTACAAAAGGCGGAAAAGTGAGAAAAACGATAAGCAGGGGCAACCAATTGTTGTTGTTGCTGTTGCTGTTGCTGTTGTTGTTGTTTGGACTATTTGGTTGTTATCTTGCGGCTGCTGAGGCCCTTTGACAAATCTTGGCTTCTTTTCGTCTAAAGTAGTGCCCTGCAAGAGGGTAGCGGGAGAAGCGGGTGCTACAAATAAAAATTAAGGTATATTGAGCATCAATATCTGGGGTCTGACGCATATTTGCATAACATTCGACAAAAACCAAAAAGCGAGTCGCGAAGGAAACAGCAAATAGAATTAGACCCAAAAACTGATACATACAAATGTTTGAAGAACAAGTCGGGCGTAACCGACAGCGCAATACTCTAATAACCAGAAGAAAAAAAAACATTTCTGGCAGGGCTTTGGCCAGCAGTATATGGTAACTCTAAAATTGTTCGATGTAAATCGGCAATGATCTGAACAATCTTGTAGAAAAATATATATATATAGATCGTTAAAGAACATGCCCTGCAATATACTTGACTCTAGCTATAAGTGCTAGATTATCGATTGAAATTCATCGATTGTACCGATTCAGTGCTCTACCCTTTAACTATGGCATCAGAGCATACACAAAATATCTGTGAAAATTCGGAAAGTAAGAATAAATATTTGAGAATGCAATTCACAGACACAAAGATACAAAGCGCCATTGACAAATAGACTCAGGGACTCCGGGACAGAGGAAAAACTGTAATCACAAATTTCCATTGAAGCTGCACAAATTCAGAGAGATCTTTGAATAGCATCGGTATGCTAATTTCTTTGGTCAATTGTCAGTTAATGCGCCGGTCAAATAATTGAACTAATGTCAATTGAAATTTTCGGAAATTCGAAATGAGTGATAAATATCATGCTACTACTGTTCAGTTGAGAAATGAAATGAAAAAACGTATACAAATTTCAATTAAAGACAATTTTCAATTCAAGTTTTTCTTTTGTAGTATTAAAAGAAGAAGAAGAAGAAGAAAACGATTATTGTTTTGGTATAGCTGTGCATTGATATCGTCATCAAAACTTTTCTCTGATTGCGCAAATTAACTTTCTTGTGTGACACATTTTCTTTTCTGCTTTGATGATCATTTGCTGCACACACAACTTTTAAAGCAGAAATCACCGAGTAATGGAGGCGACTCCCAGGTCTCACATGGCAACAAAGTTGAACCACTGAGGAGGCTGAGGCACAAAAGTCGTCTTTTGGTATTCCCCGATTGCACTCAGCTGCACTCAAATGCATTTGCATTTGCATTTGCTGACCCTTGATGTCCCTGCTCGAAGGTACAAAAGGTCAGCATGTACTGACCATCAAATGAACAGCAACAACAACAACAACAATAACAACAAAAACTGCTGAGCTGAGTGTTATGCAAATGTGTGGCAAGCAAGTAGAAAGACAAAGAACAACTGGAAAAGATTCCCAGGAATGATGGAAGCTGCAAATATGGTCAAAACGGCAGCTAAACTGAAACTCTTCAACTAAGTCGCCAAAGCGAGTTTTGTTTTCACGTATTTAAAGCGAAATCCAAACAAATAATTAATTATCACATTGCGCTTGAAATCAAATATCTTTTATTTTTCTTCTATATATCTATTCTTTTTACTGCGTTTCCGATTTCATTCTGTAGAAGAGAACAAACAAAAGGTAACAAAACTATACAGATGCAAAGTTGTGGTAGATGTTGAAGAAACGAACAAAACGAAAAAATCAGAGTCAAGCAAAACGAGCATGCTCGACTAGTGTACATATATATAGCGTATATATATACATATATATATATATATATATAGTTTACTTCTTGCCCGATCGTAATGCAATTTTTACAGTTGATCAACAATATGAGTGCGAAATAAACTTGTTCTGCGCTGGGTAAACGACAACGTATAAGATCGAAACCTGAAGTCTGTAGCTCAGGTATCGAATTAAGCTTAAGGAGAGACGACTCGGGCTAGTCATTGATCAAGAATATGTATAGTCTTTATGGTTTGCCTGCTGCCTGTTACATACCTTTGCACAACTTCATTATACCCTATTTGGAATTTTTAATGGGTTCAGGTTCAGGGTATAAACAGCTGGCAGAAGTTGAACTAAATGCAGCAGCAAAGAAACAACTGGCCGCAAACTAACTCAAAGACACAACACACACACACACACACACACACACACACACACACACACACAGGCACACACACACATAACAAAAGAGGCAAGCGAACGGATGTTGGCAGCGGTCCATTTAACAAGAACCACAACAGCGAAGAGCCCGAAGAAAGAGAAGAGCAACAACATAGGCAACATTAGCAGCAACAACAGCAGCAACAACAGCAACAACAACAGCAACAACAACAACTAAAACAACAAACTTTTGCGCTCACTTTTGACGTGTGCTCGTTTGGCCCCTGCTATTATAGATAGATATAGATGGGAAGCATGCTGCAAACAAAGCGGCGCCAATGATACTCCAAGTGGAGATAAGCACACAGCGCCAACTATCCAACCAACGGGCCAACAACAACTGGCTAACTGTCCAGCTGTCCAGCTGGCCAACTGGCCAACTGGCTAACTGGCAACAACAGGTGGCAATGCGAAGCGAGCACAAGATATCTCAGCAACTTGCCTCACACACCGCACACTACCCTCGCTTCCCCCTTGCAACTATTAACTGTCTACTTACCTTGGGCGTCTCCCGCTGCTGCTGCCAAATGAGAGTTTCAGTTTTGCTTTCTAGCCGATACACACACAAATATATATATATATATAAATAAATATAAAAATATATATATATATATATATATATATTGATTTGGACTTGCTGAAATTACCTGCAAAACGAAAGAAAAAATTCGCATTAGTTTCATTTCTCGCTCAGACTACAAATGTTATTCACAAATAGTGTTGAGATTTAAGCTTTAGTCTTGCCAACATTTGCAGAGAGCACACGCAATTAGCCAATAATCAGCTAATTGCCAGAAAATGGTCTGGCATTCCCGAGTTATGCAAGTCGTGCCATAAGAGTAAGAAACTGCCAGAAACCTGGCCTTATATTAAAAGTGTCAGCAAGCTTAATTAATTAGATCAGCTACATATTCAAATCAGTTGATTATATATATATATATATATATATATATATATGAATAGATCATGCTATTCTTCTTGTAGTGCAAGAAGCACTCTTTTATTCGGAAGCTGATATCTAAAATTCTTCGCTTCTTTTTGGTTACGAAAAGAATTCAAAAGTTTTCCGAAAGACTAATGGAAGAACTTTTGAGCGAAATTGTTGCACATTGTTGCACTGTTTCTGTCTCCCACTGAGAGCAATTGCTGCTGCTGCTGCTGCTGCTGCTGCTTTTTGCAACACCAGCATTTGGCCCCTGACTTTAGTAACCAGCAAAAAAAAATAAAATAAAACATTTAAAAAAAAAAGCGGCAACTAAAATAAACTTGCTCAAGTTCAATTTCTTTGTTCGTGTTTTAATCCATTTAAAAAAATAAATAAATAAAATAAAACAGCTTCATAACACAGTTGCAACTTCTGCTAGTCTTGCACAAATTTCCAATCTCTTAGCGTTAAAAAAGAAGAAGAAGAAAGAAATCCAAAAAAAAAAAGAAAAAAAAAAGTTGTGCTTTTGACC
>JAWNNA010000908.1:1357500-1405000 GCA_035043295.1 Drosophila sordidapex | reverse complement strand
TGTGGGTGGTTCTGCTTGTGGAGGGTTTACTGTGCTGTTTTTGGCTGTTCATCTTCTTCTCCTGCTGCTGCTACTGCTGCTGCTGCTGCTGCTGCTGCTGCTGCTGCTGCTGCTGCTGCTGCTGCTGATGTTGCTACTACGGCTGCTGCTGCTGCTGCTGCTGCTGCTGCTGCCCGCCGGGTTTGTCTCTTTTGGGGCTGTTTTGGGTGTTTGGGGTGCGGGCCTGTAAGCTGAAGCGCAAACAACATTTTAAATTATACACAAAAATGCCAGGGCGCCCAGGTAAGCGCTTAAGATGATGGGATAAGGGACTGATGGATGGGTAGGGCAAGATGTGTATATATATATATATATATATCGGTATATATATTTAGGTGTCTACAGCTGAAATTGATTTAGCTGAACTAAGAACTAAGTCTTGAAATTAAATGAAACTGCGCTAAACTCAGATATGGCGACCCTTGTGGACCGCAGATAAATGGCCGAAAAAGCAACATAATAATTATGATTATATTTTGTTCAGTTATAGTTAGCATAATAATACGCATTTTGGCCAAGATTGGCTTCAATAACTGGATAACCTGTTGAACACAAAAAGACATCATATTTCAACTGGTGTTCCCTAGGGCAGCTTCATGATATACTATTCCGTTGTCAAGGACTCTTTTGGGCATAAGTTTGGCTTTGGCATCTCATTCGACAAACTCAAGAACTTAATCTTCGACCGGTGATGAGATCTGAGGGGCAGACTGTCAGACGATCAATAGTATATGTCGTTTAATATATATGTATAAAGCTGCTGTCGCTAATGCACTAAGTCTGAAAGCTCTTCTTGCAACAATTTGCAGCTGTTACTCATGCAACCTTCTGCGACTATTTCTCGAAAACTTATTTTCGGTAAGTTGAGCCTCTGAGCTGTTTGTGACAAAAGTTGTTTGTCAGTTTTTGGTTTCTCGTTTTTTGCGATCGGGCTTAAAAAGTTTTATAAGCGAGAGCCATGAAATTCATCATTTTGAATGCGCCACTTAGACATGGAAATAGTCCGTTTATTTTGTGGTTGAGGTTTACTTTCATTTTCACTTTTCCCACTTCGTGCTGTGTGTTTTCCTTTCCTTTTCCTTTTCCATTTTAGTTTTTTGTTATTTGTTTTTTGTTTTTTGTTTTTACTGTTTTTTCTCATTCCTTTTTTTGTGGTTTTTGCTGCTTGTCCTCGCTCGTTACAAAATACACTTCAAAAACTGTTGCCAGCAGAAAAGAAGTGAAAAACGAACAAAGTAAACAAGTTTTTTGGGACTAAGACTTTCGCTTCGTGTCCGCAGTATGTGTGTCCGTTCATGTGTAAGTTTTTTGGCATCTATCTAAATGAGGCTAATGTGTGTGTGCGTGTGTGTGTGTACTACATGTGGCCGAGTGTGTCCGCCCTTGCTGGCTGTCTGTGGTCGCCTTGTAAGGCTACGGGCGCCTGCTTATCACACACACACCCACACACAAAAGGAATGAAATGAAAAAAGGAAAAGCAAAGAGAAAGGAAAAGAAAGTAAGAGACCAGAAGTGTGAAGTGAAAGCTGGTGGAAAAAGTTTTTCAATTTGTTTATGCAGGCAGCCCGAGCTAAGTGAATTATTGCATTAAAATTATGAGTTTTCTACATGAAGAGGAAGCTCAACTTTTTGCTCGCTTCTCCATTTCCTCTTCCTCTTCTTCTGCTTCTGCTTCCGCTTCTCCTTTCTTTTGTGGACAACAGACAGCATACGATTTGTTAGTCCTTTGAATAACATTTGCCGTATGCATATGTGTGCTCACGTATGTTCATTTTTTTACTCGAGTTTTCAACTCCGTTTTCCCGGCTCCGTCGAGAGTTTCGAAATTTATTTCGTTTGTTTGCGAGTGCATGTTTTGAATGGTTAAAACTTGAAAGATTTGCTTGTAACGATTTGGGAAGGAAATGAAATCAATTTCATAATTCTCAACGAAGGCGTTTCTCATCATCTCTCATTACTTTCGCATTTGATGAATGTTTCTGCGATACCAAAACAAGATTATTGTAATATACATATATATAACTCATGATGCGAAATCTTGGCTATATTATATATACATATATATAATAGATAAATTAATATATAATATATATAATATTGATTAGCTTTGGATCATATTTATAGTGCTATATTTGTTGAGTTGTACCTTATCGACCCTTATCGATATATATGTATATATATAAATGATATATAGGTTTGCCATTTATGCACTTGAGCTATAAAGAGGAACAAAAATTGAATCGTTTGTCGGCCCTTTTGCCATGACTACCTGGTGTATTTAGTGGCATGATTTGGCTATACCCCCACATAAGAACATATTGGCACAACAACTGAAGCGCAACTTGCCCCACAGCTCAATGACTCGATTATCTCCAGGAGCAACGCTCGAAACTGCTGCTGATTTCTTGGGCAAGCTGTCCTTTCAGCTCCGGCTCACTGCAAATGAAAAGGAAAGGCAAAACTCAGTGCAAACTGTGCCGCGGGGGTAATTGAAATGGTATATTGCCACAGCCTTAAGGTACAGCATTTTTATATCTTTTGGGGTAAGTACCTGTTGCTTCCATTTAATTTGATGAAGTTCAGAAGTTCTTGTTTGTATATGTACATATGTATATAGTATTAGTATTATGTGTATGTATTTAATAAACGCCACTTCAAAACTGATGCATAGGAACGGAAATTGCATTTATGTATTTTATTGGCTGCATTTGAAATGAAATTAATTGAAGTGTTTTGTTTTGTGGCGATAAAATGATTTGATGTCATTTATTATTGATTGAGTTGAGTGTTATAAATAAATTAAATAAATTGCACATTGAGCAGAGCAATGTCAGCTGGCAGCGATGATATTCCATAATTTAGTAGCTCCACTCAATAATTGAATTGTGTGAAATCGAATAGCTTTCATCGGAGCCAGGCTGGGGAGCAGCAACGGGGGCGAACGGGCAGGCATTAAATTAATATTGATGGTAATGTAAATAAATAATTAATTTATTATTTGCACAAACAACAACAACAACAACAACAGCAGTAATATCGCCAGAAAAAGGCAGGCGCAAAAAATGATGGCATTTTTTTTTATTTATTTTTTATTTATTTTTCTTTTGCTTGCTCTGCACAAATTATGAAATGGCTTCAATGATATTTCATTTATTTTATATGAGTATACGGCTCAAGCTGATGCTGTGTGTGTGTGTGCGCGTGTGTGTGCGTGTGTGAATGTATTTGTTAGCTGCTGCTGTGTCATCGTTTGAGCCATCGTCATCGGGTCTGCGTTTCTGACAATGATGGAGGAAGATTGATGCCCCAAAAAACCAACATTTTGTTCCTGTTTCCCCCCCCCTCCCCCACCACACACACACACACACACACACATGTGCATGTGGCTGTGTTTGCTGTGTGCTTGGGCAAAGTAATTTGCGATGCTGGTGTTGCTGTTGCTGTTGGTGTTGGTGTTGGTGTTACACACTCTCGAAAAGTTTTGCTCTTTTTGATGGATTCGTCGTTAGGCGAACAGTTGTGCAACAGTTAGTCGTTCGCAGACAACCGTTGCCTTAATTAAATGCCACTCGTTGCAGCTGCGACACTGCAATGAACAAATGAAAATGAAAAAAAAAGGATCAGGCAGCAACATAACCAGTTGCATTTGCCACTTTTGTGGCACTTTCAATGCAAATGGGAACACCCAAGAAACACTTCGAAGTTGGCAAGCCAAATGAATATTTCGCCTGGAAAAAGACAGAGGATGCAGATCATGGGTCGGAGGCGTGTCCTTGAATGCGTTACACGCCTCTCGATCGATGTTGAATACCCTTAGCGAGGGTATAACGAGCGCAAAAGCAAACAACTGACAAGCAAATTCCGAACGCCAGAGGGCGCTGCTGTGCAACTGCTCAACAATGCAACAAATTGAATTTGCGGCACTTTGTGTCGTAGTTTTCGGCCAGCGGCCATCAAAATACAGTTGCACGTACATGCACTCAGCGAAAATGTGGAACACAACCATTCAAAAATCGTATTTTCACAAAATAAGCTAAGTTTACTTTTGCTTATTTGAAAACAAATGTGCTTCAAAAACAATCAATGTTGTTTTATCCTTGGAGTAATCTTATTTTTTTGTTAAGCAACTTTTTTTCTGAGTGTACCTGCTGTGTTTGAGGCTGAAACAGTGTTTTTTGTTGAGTGTAAAGGCACTCGCAGGCGATAGCTGTAACAAGGAAATGCAATTAGAGCGTCACATCAAAACAACAACAGCAGCAACAGCAGCAACAGCAACAACAACAACCACAACAACAACCACCACAACAACAACCACACCAATATCAACAACGACCACAACAATAACCCGATTTGAATTGGTTTCGCCATAGTTTCATATTATTAATCACTCCATCATTAAAATCAATAATTACAGGGCAGGAGCCAGCAGCTAGCAGGCAACGCAACACAACAACCCCAACACACACACACACACACACACACACAGAGGCACACGCAGGCACACACTCACAGACATACAAAACACAAGAGTGCTCTTAACGAGACTGTAAACAGTTTCAATGTGTACTTCTCTCTCCCTCCCTCTCTCTCTCTCTCTCTCTCTCACTCTCCCTCTCCCTCTCTAGAGAGCATCTGTAAATTTATGTGGATGTCGACATTTAAAGTTTGGCATTAAAGATAAATTTGCCAATTTGAAATGTGAATAACACATGTTCACAGTTCTTACGAGCACAGATAAAGTTTCAGACAAATATGCGTAAGCTTGAGTATTATATATATTATATATAGGTAATGCCAGTGTTTTGGGTATACTGAATGGGTAAACTCTAAATCACTCGCTTAAAGAACGTTTAACAGAATTGCAAGCAAGTAATATTTACAAGAATATGCCAAATAGGGCAGGGTCTATCAGCTCTACTCTAGAAGTATATGAAGTCCATGCAATATATCACATGCAGAATATAGTATATTTGAGTATATTACGAATCTAGAATAGATATATATATGGTTTGTTTTTAAATCTTAAATATATATATTGTATAATTGTCCGATATTCCATGCAGAACTTGCCAAAGGCCTCTGATTTGAGGTGCGACAGTCAGACTCAAATAAGTGTAAACTCATTAAAATATATATAAAATATATATACAGTTATATATTTTAATGAGTTTCAAATGTATTGGTATATACACATATTATTATATATCAACTGAACATTCAGTTAAAGAAAATCGTATAGATAATCGCAATATGGCGGTGCTTATCGACAAAAAAAAAAACTTGATCTGCCTATGGCATATGAGGACTAATATATCATATTGAATGATTCTACCTTTATAATATCTGAGATCAGTCAGTTCATATAAACTGATATATATATATCAGTCAGACTCAAATAAGTATAAACTCATTAAAATATATATAAAATATATATACAGTTATATATTTTAATGAGTTTCAAATGTATTGGTATATACACATATTATTATATATCAACTGAACATTCAGTTAAAGAAAATCGTATAGATAATCGCAATATGGCAGTGCTTATCGACAAAAAAAAAACTTGATCTGCCTATGGCATATGAGAACTAATATATCATATTGAATGATTCTACCTTTATAATATCTGAGATCAGTCAGTTCATATAAACTGATATATATATATCAGTCAGACTCAAATAAGTATAAACTCATGAAAATATATATAAAATATATATACAGTTATATATTTTAATGAGTTTTAAACGTATTGGTATATACACATATTATTATATATCAACTGAACATTCAGTTAAAGAAAATCGTATAGATAAAAAAAAACTTGATCTGCCTATGGCATATGAGGACTAATATATCATATTGGATGATTCTACCTTTATAATATCTGAGATCAGTTAGTTCATATAAGCTGATATATATATATATATATAGCTTTTGATCCCTTTTAATGGGTTCAAGGAACAATACGATTAAGTTAAAAAGACAGCAAACCATTAAGTATATATGTATATAGTAAGAATGAGCGATTATGATTAAGTTTGGTGCTCCAACTACAACTACATTTGTGCACACTATATAATTATATAATTTACAATTATTTACAGGGTATTATCGCAGTCTATACAACGCCTTATGTGTCTGTGTATGTGTGGGTCTGTGCTCCTCTGTGTCGAAAAGCTGCAGACCTCAAATGGCAAACAATTGTTTGGCCCACCATCTGACAGCCACACACTGCCACACACACCCAAGGACACACACACACACACCCACACAGACACTTAATCCCAATTTCCATTTCGCTTTCTCACACTCTCTGTCCCTCTCTTGCCACTAGTTCCATTGTTGGCGGCTTTGTTTTCGTGCTGCGTTTCAGGTGCAGGCCAGTTATTAATGGTTTTTGCTAGCTTACACAAGCTACGCTGTTATTAAAGCAGCCCCATATTGACCAACACACACACACACACACCCACACACACACACACACACAGACACACATATGCTCTTTTGCCAGCATGCATTCAATTTTGGTTGCTTGCAGCCAAAATTGTAAATGTTTATCAGCGAGTTGTGTTCGGAAAATGATTGTATTTTTGATCAAAGTGTGTGTGTGTGTGTGAGTGTGTGTGTGTGTGTGTGGAAATGCATAAAGCTCCCAAACAGCAACCTATTGTTATCAAGCAACGCAATGTTCAACATGAACTAATATATGAACATGGAAATGTTGTATCTTGACTGTGCTGCATTCAAACAGATAATAGATGTTAGATAATAGATAATAGATGGTAGGTGATGGATGATGGATGATAGATGATAGATGACAAACAAGCCGCTGGCACAGCTGGAAGTTACCCTCACACAGCAAATTACTTTCACTCTGTCCGACTATTGTTCCCTTCCCTATTGTGATCTCAAATTGAAGTCCGAAATAAATCGCAATTGCATTGAAGTAATATTTTGGACTAATGTTGCATTTGTTGCATTTGATTGTTGCTTTGCATGTGCACAGAGGAATTTGTATATTTGGTTTTTGAATGCTTTTTTCAAGTTAAAGTTCTTGATTCTACTAAAGACACATTAGACTAAAGTACCCCCTATCGTTTGCTTTGATGTCACATCAAATAGAATTGGTTTTTGTTGGTGAGTCCGTGTTGCCATTGCTACTGCCAATGAACAACTATGCACAATAATAATAATATTCTGTTACTGTTGCTGTTGCCGTTGCTGTTGCTCTGTCAATAGGACAGACAAGAGACAACAGACAGGCAGACAATGGCAATGGCAATGGCAATGGCAATGGCAATGGCAACAAGTAAACTTTGGTGCACAGCTCGCAGAATGGCTTCATCTCTGATGCTGTAACTGTGTAATTTCTACCCCAATGCTGTCTGCCTATTTGTCCGACTGTCTTTCTGTGTTACTGTCTTGCTGTCTTGCTGTCTTGCTGTCTTGCTGTCTCTCTGTCGCCTTCAACGAACCCATGTTACGGTTAATGTAATATTCACTTTGAACATAATAATTTTGCTGCCTGTCTGTGTTTTGGTGTGTGTGTGTGCGTGTGTGTGTGTGTGTGTGTGTGTAAATGTGTGTGCGGTTGGTTTATTTTGGTCTTTCCCCTCCTCAGTTTTCTTTTGGTTTTTCAACACCAACACCAATAACAACAACTACAAATACAACATGCAACATACAACAACATTTCTCAGCTTTTTAGTTGGTGAAAAGTCGGCCAAATCTTGTGGCATTTATCGTGTATTGTTTAGCTTTTGAAAGCTAAACTTGCAGCGAAATCCAAAACGAAATCCAGATGACTTTCATTCCTACCCCCTGGATCGAAGGCCCCGAAAGGGGGGCGCCTGTCAATTTGGCTTTGGGTTTATTGTTTTCCGTGCAAGCCCAAGCTCAAAATAAAATGTCATGCAAATATGTGAAGAAATAATTGCAAATCGCATTACGCTTAACTGTTTGAATGGCCCAACATATGTGAAGGAAAAGCAATCATTCCTCATTCCATCTCTCTCTCTCTCTCTCTCTCTCTTGCCATCTCGCTCCATTGTGGCCAAAAGTCGGGGAACTCGCATAGCTTAGTTGAGAGTTTTGGCCAATTTGGAATGCAGACTCTTGAATACCAGACATTAATCATATGTATTTCCAATTTGCGTTTGTGGCATGCAACCTAACACAGTAGTATACTCAGATGGGTACTTTGCTGTACTTTGATGGAGGCTTATTTCTAGAAACTTCTGCTTTGCTTTTCATAATTGAAGGGCATCTTTTTCTAGAGTGTACGCAAAATTTGGATGTGTATGTAGGACTTTTCGTAGAGTGTTTGGCAGTCGATTGATTTGTTTGCTCTTTGATTTGTTTGTGTATGTGTGTGTGTGTGTGTGTGTGTAATGTGAGTGACTTTTCAACATTTGTTGGCTAACTTATTTATGCCACTTGTCGAGTTGCCGCAGCAAAAACAGAACAAACACAATTTGAACTTTGACTGCGTGTTGCCAGTTTGTCAGTTTGTCAGCTTGTCGGTTTGTCGGCATGTTGGCTTCTCTGCCTCACACTTTCCACTTACGGTCAGGCTGATTGCTCACACTCACACACAAACACAAACACCCACACACTCCCACACACACACACACACACTCCCACACACACACACACACACACGCACACACGCAGTTTCCACTGGGGGTACATTTAATATGACCTTCGACGTCGGAAAGTCGCCATACCGGAGAGTCCTTCACTTGATAAGCACCTTAACGAGACGCAGCAGCAGCTATTTATAGATTGTTGTTGAGGAGCCTGTTAATTCCCCGAAGCGACAACTGATATTAACGCTATTTTTAATCGAATGCACAACTCGGGGGAGCAAAAGTTTTCCAACTTTGCAATTGATGCAAAATGACGGTGGAAACAGTGCTCATTTTATATCTGGACCGTCAAGGCTTCAATATTAAATTATGAATTTATGTGTGACAAGATAATGTAAATAAAATAAAGTCACGCAATAAGATAATGCAAAAAACATATATCAATCTAAATATTTGACTTACCCTGTATTTGAAACTTCAAATAAATGGAAAACAGTCGTTGTGGCAGGTCAATTAAATTTGCAGTTGCAAACATTGGCCAACATGAGTGAAATTAGTTTGACATTCGATACTGCAAACTAATTGGAATAATTGATGTTAAACATTGGGAAAATCACATTTTCCCATTCTCTTTTCTCTGCGAACACAAAATTTAATGTTGCTTGCCATTGGGCTGCAATTAAGATTGTGAATTATTTTCAAACCTTTTAACGGTATTCATTTCCGTAATCGTAACTTACTATATACATATATACAAGAAACGCTCTTGAAACTGGAAAGAATTTTCTCTTTTTTAGAAACAGTTTTTCAATATACGGAAAATCAAAATGAACCGCTTGCTGGGTTTGCAAAAAATATATCGACTCTGATTCCGGTTCAGAATTTCAATAGGTTAATTTCGATTCTTGTTTGACACACTGCAAATTCAGTTTTTCATTTTTTTTATATAAATTTGAGTAGTAAGTTGGAAAGGGGGCTCATGCCAAGAGCTAAGGGTAGGCGCAGTTGTTTAGGCAGGCCAATCAATGTTGAGTTCTTAACATGGCAGGAACTTGACGCAGGCAAATCGATGGCAGCTGGGGACCGCAAACGCTGAAGTGTTTGCAGTTGGGACTACTAACCGCGGGGAGGCTGGGGGGAGGAGAGAGCAGCTGACTTAATCAATTGGGGAACCCCAACAGAAAAGAAAAAACGATAAGTAAACGAAATTTCGTTAAGTCGCAGTTAATAAATTTTCTAAAAGTGGCCACAAAGACGCGCTCGATGCCTGCGGGCCAACTGCAAAAGCAACAACAACAGCAACAACAACAACAGCAACAACAACAACAACAACAAAATCTGTAAACTCATGTCATAATTGAATTTTCATTCTGGTGCTCAGCTTTGGCGAAGTCAGTGTGCGAGGGGTAGTCGGCATTGGGTAGGGGCAATCAAACTCGAGCAGCAAATTTCATAATTAAGATAAATCCAAATAAAGTGAAAAAAGAGAAAAAGCAACAAAAAAAATGAAGGTAAACTAATTTTGGACATCAGCAAAGCCCGGCTAGATCTGATATCCCAGAGCCAGTTCCAGTTACAGTTCCATTTTAAGCCGTGGCTGAGAGCTAAAGCTCTGCTATTTTTGGAAGGAGTCGAGAGTGGAAGCAGGGCAATCTGCTATTTACTGAAAACTCATTAAAAAGCAATATAGACTGAACAAGACACACAGAGAGACAAAGAGAGAGGGAGAGAGACACCCTGTATGAAGGTACAAGCTCACCCAAAAATATACAGATATTATAATATAAGTTTCTCTGGCGTTTGCTGATTGCGAGCTTCAAAGTCAATATTCAAGTTCCTGCTTTGATTTGACTATATTTTCGACCTCAATCGAAGTGCTACGATTTAAAAGTTATTCATTGGGCTCAGAGAAAATCGAATATCCAAATTATACAGATACAATGAGTTTTCACACCATCCCCAATGGCGCTAGCGATACGAAAGCAGAGGATTCTGAAGAGGAACTCGAAGTGCTCATCCCGGTTAAGGTCCAGGACCCAACAATGATGCTCATCGGTGTCATCGCCGATAAAGTAAGATAGCGCAGCAGCGACAACCATACCGATCCGATAGCGATTTATACAAATTATTGACTATTTCAAACAGGAGGTAACCCTGGGCTTCTTTCTCGCTGGCATTGGCTATCAGCGTGAGAGACATCGCAACTATCTAATGGTTGAACCAAGTATGTAATCCTTTAGAATCCACTAACTCGATTTATGTGCCTCTTATTGATTCCACAGGCACCACTCAGAGCGAACTTGAGAATTTCTTTCTCACTATGTACGAGGGAGGCAATGTTGGCATTATACTGCTCGACTATCAGTCGTCAAAGCGTATGGCTCGTGTGTTGGAAAAGTGCAAGAATATCCTGCCCATTATAATGATATTGCCCACAAAGACAACCATTCTGGCCTTTATGGAGGAGAAGGATCGTCTGCGTCGACAGCGACTGAGAGAAGCCTACATGTGAAATATATTCATTAAATATAGACTCTGAATGACAAAATTAGAAAAGTAAAAAACAAAATAAATCTTCAGTGGGTTTCTCCTTTGGCTCCTCAAATGGAACATAACGGTCAATCGAAACGATATTTGCCCCTAGATGAGGAAACGGTTCCCAAGTCAGACTGAACAGTGCTGGTAACAATTAAATTTCTGTGCCTCGGAAAGTTTCGCATTCTTATTATTTATGTATTATAAGATATGGCAAGCAAAGTTAAGGCAACGGATATGGCTAAGATAAGAAGGGCATTTAGCCAAAGTAGAAATGCTTCGGGCCAATTAGAAGTGAACTTGCACGTCACTCTAAGGACAAAAGATGGCGACGCAACGCTAATTTACACCTGATTAGGAGAAAGACCGCACGATAGCTAATTGAATCGTAGCTATTAGATGCTTGAGTAGACACAGTTTGCTGCTCGAAGTGCTCCGCGGCTCCGCGGCTCACCTCTCCCAGCCACTCCTCTCCCAGCCCCACGATGTTTGTTCCATTCTGTGCGTAATTTATGCGCATTTCAGATGATGGCCTCGATTTCTCATGCGTGGTTGGCACCCCGAAAAACGCCAGATGGACAGCGTCTGCTAGTGACTGGTATATACACTCAGGAAAAAAACGTACTCCAAAATTAAAAGGAAATAAAGAAATAAAAATACTAGATATATAATTTCTGGCGAATTTATAGAATTTTCTTGTCGATTTTTGCTCTGAGTGTATGTATATCAGAGTGTATATCCACAGATGAGGGGCATAAGTCAGAGCTTGTGGCAAAGGTGTGCCAGCACGTAATCAAACTTGGCAAATTTGTTAGGCGAGCGACACAGCGTTGACATTTTCATTCCCAATCACGTTCTCACTTAGAATGTGTGCGTTAAGCGAGTGTGTCAATTGATGTGTGTGTGTGTGTGTGTGTGTGTGTGTGTGTGTGTGTGTATGTGTGTTAGAGTATGGGCGCGATTTATATTTGTTCTTTCTTTCATACGCTATATACGATAATAGCAGAAAAACATGTGTGAAAAGTGTTGTTCCACCTAAGATCAATGGGGATGCCGTGAAAACAAACGATTTGAACAATCAAGAAAATATTACATGTTATGGCAAAGCAAATATCATGATTTTGGATGCACAACACGCTGCCTGCTCTGGGGCAGAGTATCTTATTGCGGGTATGATTGGCGAAATGTGCGCAATTAATTTTGTTAGACGCGTAAAAGTGAATTAGCGCTAAGTCCCTGGAGAGTAAGAGAGTGTGTCAGGCACAGCCACAGTCGAATGGTTGCTTGCTTGTTTTAATGCCTATTGACACGCCCACTGCCAAGGCTGTCAGGTTGTTAGTCAGTTCATCAGTTCGTCCGTCAGTCAGTCAGTTGGACAGTCAGACAGTCTGACAGCCCTTAGTTAGCGCTTGAGCTGTTGTCTGGCTTTGATTTTGCCCCGACTCAGAAATCAAAGCATACTTTTAGGCGCACATCGTCAACAACTGAAAGAAGACGCAGAATAAGAAGAAGAAGCAGAGGTGCAAGGTCAACAGGTCGCATGCGTAAATTTAATTACACTTATGGATAAGTTTATGAGATCTCAATGCCTGTGGCATTAAGTAGCATGAACTGTATTTTTGGTTGTCGGCTCTGTTTCAATTTCATTAAATGTTCAGCGTGTTGCTTTGGCTACAAGTTGCCAAACTTTGACATTTGACGCAGGTCTGAGAGGCTGACGAAACAACATTAAACAAGCAAAAGTCTTCTCAGCTAGACCCAACAGGGGAGGGATGTTTAAAGCCACCTCTCATCCAATTTTAATCCATTTGAGACACAATACTTGAGCACAGTAAAAGTTATGAACACAACATTAAAGCTGAACAATTTGGAATTTTCCAGGATAAATGAAAATGTTTTTGATTGAAATCCTTACAACTATAAATTTGATTGTATGAATGTATTATATAATTTACTAAAATCGGGCAGACGTTTGCGTAATCAATTAATGTTTGGGAGAGACTGAATCCGAGGTGTTAAGTCGAACTATTTTGCAAGGATTCTTTGCAATTATCCATTTTTAATTATCATTATCCTGTACTCAAGCAGGCGATGCTGCTGCTTTATTTCTTTATTTGTTTTTATTGTTTGTTTATTTGCCATATAATCTAGTTGGCACTAAAATTTTTGGCTACATTCCAGTCTATATATTCAATGAAGCTCAGTTTCTAACCGTCCTGCTGATATTCAGCGTATGCAGCCAAGCCTTGATGCTTGGTGTTTGGATTCCAATTGGGAGCATGATTGGAGAGCTGCACACCAAAAGAATATGTAGCAGACATCTCAAGTAACCGTTTAGGGGTATACATATCCTTGTACATATTACATTTTAATATCTTTCAATATTTTTCGTCGCCACTGGAAGCTCATTGAAATGCAATTGGGACTTGTACACACTTAAGTAAAGCTCTTCAAATTTACGGTGAATAATTACGCGGAATTCTTTAGATATATGGCTATCGGTTAGAATACATAACATACTTTTTAGCACAATTTGTATACTCGGAAGACATCCTTTTCCTTAGTCTGACGAAATCCATTTTACCATTTTTCTAACTTGAACCAAATTGTTTTTCGGATATCGCAAAAATTTGTTATTAGTTTTGGCGTCGGAACAATCAAGATCGACTGTTTGCGAGAAGCCGCATCGAGTCGTAAATTCGCACTCTTGAGTTCGGGGTGCAAAGTCGAACTGTTTTGGATCCGAGGTGCAAAGTCGAAGTGTTTTGAATCCGAGGTGTAAAGTAGAACTGTTTTGTTGCTTAAAATCCTAGCCTTATATATGTAGGTAACAATCACTTCTTTTCTACCTGTTGTACAGCCAATGCAGGAGACGATTTTCAGCCCATGCACGGGTTGTTGACAATTATCTGTTCTTATTTGTTTACTTGCTTTATTTGGTTTCCTTTTCTACTGCCAATTATTATTGCATTGGCTATTATTCTTTCGAATCAGGCGTACATTGAATATGCAAATACAAATGTTTTTTGCTCGCTGCTGTTTTTTATGGATAGAGTGCAATAAAGAACGAGGCAGGCAAAAAATGCCATTGTTATCGAAGGGCACAAACAACTGCAGCTACTCAAAAGCTGTGCCACATTGCACAATATGAAAAACAATAAAATATCAGAAATATTCCATTGAAGACCGGAGTCAACCAATAAATATATATAAAAAGCCGACCTATTGCTCCTATGACAGCCTTATAAGCTGGCGACACAAATTGGCCAGCTCGGGCAGGCGACTTGGCTAGTAATGCTGATCGAGAATATATATTCGGAGAAAACTTGTTCAATGAATATGGAATATGATATTTATATGTTTACTCCTATTGCAGCATTATCTTCTCTATATGCATGAGCCGATATGCGTGTCTTTTATTCGCCCGTTTAGCTCATTCGACTAAAATGTGGTGTGGGTGGGGCAGGTGTAAGACTGGGATTGGGATTGGGATTGGGATAGGGTTGGCTTATCATTATTGAGCCTGGGCTCAATTTCCATGGATTTAAAGTGAAATGCTGGCAGCATACACGCACAAGGGGTATGAATGGGGCATAAGTGGCTGACATTGTTTTTACATTAAAAGATCAATGATTTTGCTGCGTGGAGAGTGTGTGCCACGTTCCTCCCCTCGACTCCTCCAACCGCCCATCCACTCCTTTCTGTGTCTCACATGAGGCTTCTTATGCATAGAAATTATTTATGCAAACAGCATTTGCGCAACATCTAAAATAACAAACAAAGGCAACAGCACAACAAGGCAAGATGGAAAAGAACTTTGCAGCACACACACACACACACACACGCACACACACGCACACACACACACAAAGCAAACAAGAGCCCATTCAAGAGCTGTAATTCAACACAGCCAACAATTTGCACGCAACACTCAATTGTTCATTGTTCCACACGCAGCTTTGTAGCTGCTGCTGCTGTTGTTGTTGTTGTTGTTGTTGTTCATAAGCAACGAGTGCCACATCAAATCAAAGTGTGCAACATTAAAAATGCTTCAAATGAAAGCGAAGCGGCCTTTCAGTTGCATGATACATATCAATTTAATTCTTTTCTTTCAAGTTGCCATAACTGATTCTCAAGCAGATTCTGAGCTTGCTTCAAGTCACAAAAGAGTATTCAAAAAGTTTCTCTTCGCTTCTTTTAATCTTAGATCTCACTCATTTATTCTCTTCTTTTTATGTTTATACATTTTTATCATCAGTTCTCAGTTCTCTCTCATCAGACTCTATAATATTTCATAAATATTTATTTTATTTTTCAGATTGAGTTTCGAAACAGTTTCATTTCCAAAGGAAATCTTCCTTTTAGTTATACTTTTTCTGATGACATAACTTTTCCCTAAAAGCCAAATAAAGTTTCATCCAATTTGTTTTTGGTTTTGCTTATTAGCTTCCTTTAATTTGACTTTTGGCTCAAAGGATTCAAAATAAATTTTCTTATTTTTTATTTAATATTATTTTGTGGATATATTTGTCTGTTTTTCGCTTCTATTTTTGTGGTTCAATTACGCTTGCAAGGACAGGGTCACACCCAACGCAGTGTTACCTTGGCGATTAAATCGGTCGGTGAGTGCCAGCGTGTGTGTGTGTGTGTGTGTGCCAATGGCAAAAAACATTGCGCAATAAAAAATCAAAAGGAATATGCTGCTAATATTTTTTGATTTGTTGCCATTTTATTCATTTTATTTTCATGGCTTTTTTGTGCTTTTGCTGCTGCACACGCACACACACACACACACACAACACACATACACGTACAGAGACACGCAGGAGGCTTAATCTGCCAATAGCGAGATACACACTTACACACACACACACACACACACAGTGAACTGAAAGACAACAACAAAAGAGAAGTGCCTGCGATAAAGAGAGAGGAAGGTATACGGAGAGTGATTGAAAGCTGGTTGGGGGGGGGAGGGGGATGGCTTTCCACAATTGGCTCAGTAGCCAAGCCATGTTGCCTGAGTGCCTGGCTACATTGGCATACCGCGCCACCCCTCCCCTTCCACCCAGCAGCAGCAGCAGGAGCTCCCCTCCACTTTGCCGTAGCTGGCTTATGCGCTTCGTTGGGTCCAGCATACAGTTGGGTGGCACACACACGCATACATACACACGTACATACGGACTTATAAACGAACATATACATATGCAAATAGGTATACTTATGGAGATACATATGTGTCGTTTTACCTGTTGGCATTGAAATTTGCCTTTCATACTCTAACAAGCCACAGGTGATTCTCCCTACCTCTCCCTCTCTCTCTCTCTCTCTCTCTCTCTCTCTCTCTCTATCTCCCTCTCTCTCTCTCTCTCTCTCTCTGTCTCTCCCTTTTGACGTCGACCTCGCTGCACGGCCTTTCACAGCAAAATAAAGTGAAACAAGACAACAGCAACCAAATAGTAGAGAGTATTTCACTGCAAAAATGACAGACTAGCAGATACCCTGTGCGCAGCTTCTGCATTGTACATTCATTTACATGGAAGATCAAATTCGTAAATTGATTTCTTTTACAATATATAATGTTACACGCAACTTGCACAAGCTTATTATACCCGAATCGTAGCCCATTTTTAATGGGTATGGAATCTGTGTTGTGGGTCCTGGTTTCGTTTTGTTTTTCTTCTGGTTCGGAATCTGATTCTGTATTGGGACTTTGGATATGTTTCCACTGCCTGCAGGCAGCTCAGCAATATTGGTGTGCCATAGTGGTGGGTCGCAGGGGCAGGGGGGACGAGAGCGGGGCTGAGTGCTTTTCCTTATGTTTGTATGATTTAAAATCGACGAAACGGCTAAGACAATCGAATCGAGCCAAGAAACACTCAGAAGAAACTCTTTAGGCTTTTGATGGGACTCTTACGGCTCCAACCTAGAAAGCAGGCATTTCAACACCGCCTGCAGACAGTCTCCCCCCTCTCTCTCACTCTCTCTGTCTCTCTCTCTCTGTCTTTGTCTTTGCATCTATATTTTGGACTGTTTAATTAGACTGAGCTGCTTGCCAGCATGGCCTGAAGCCAGCTGAAATGTCAAAGGAAAAGGACTTTCTCTCAGTAGCGAGCAGCAGATGTTTTTTAAATAAATAAATAAATAAGTCAAATCAAATAAATCGCATTAGCATCACTCGGCTGCAAAAAGGCAGTCAATATATATATATATATATATATCTATATATATCTATATACATATATATCAATTATTTGAGAGAGCAAAACAATCCAGCTGATCACAGAGGGAAAAGCCCGATGTTAGTTGTAAATTTAAACATGAAAAGGCAAGGAAATTGAAACTTAATATTCTTTGGGTTGCATGCAACACATAACTTGGGCTGGCTCAACTGGCTGCCTCTCATTAAAGGAATCAGCGAAATTGGATACCAAACATAAGGTGTTCAGCTCAAGACTTCTTAAATGGCTTGTCAACTGCCAGTGGCAAGTTCATAACACAATGGCTTGCCACTCAAAGGTGCCACCTCATTTTCGAGGATATGTGCAGCAACTGCACTCGTTTTTTCGTATGTGTAAGCAGCACATCTAACATTTACTTTCCTGTTGCTTATATTGTAAATTAACAATTAGTATCTTAACAGTCCGTCTGTCCGTCCTCTGGAAAACAGTCTACACAATATAACAGTTTAATATTGGCTTTAACCGAAAAATGTCGTTAGATAAGCTCAACTTGGGCTTGAGCAAGGGAATATTTCTTTATCATTCATTTGTAACAAGTTCAAGAAAAAGTATAACATTTACTGCTGGCTACAGGGTATCTGCAAGTCGACCAACTGAACTTTTGATTGTTTTCTTTTCCCATCTCGCCAGTTCAGGATATTTGCATAACGATCAAATAACAAACCGAAAATGCAAAGGAGACAAAAATTGGACAGTGTTGAATGAAAATGCGAGGAAAATTGCAAAATTTCCCCCAGGTCTGTGAATAAATATGTATACACCATTGGACTGGTATGCAAATACGTGGTAGTTGTGCGTCACTCAACTAAAAAACATATTTATTACGTTATTAAAGCAAATTGCATATGAAAACAGTTTACGCAACACATTTGACGACACTTTTCACAACAGATGCTTCTCCGCTCATTTTGAAGTGTTTAAAGTTAAGAGCCAAAGAATCTGGTGTAACACGCGTCCTGACCATAAATATTTCAGGAAAAACAAAATAACGACACGAAATCAAAGTATTTTTCCTGAATTCCAAGCGCGATGGACAACATGTTTACAGGGGCTGTCAGAGCCAGGGCCGTGCGTTGAACAAATTGTTTTTTTGATCGATTTCCGTACGGGAATTTTGTATAGATTGACACAAAAATGCACTTCTGGTTTGCCGCTGCTGCTGCTGCCACTGCTGCTGCCGCTGCTGCTGCTGCTGCTGCCGCTGCTGCTGCTGCTGCCACTGCTGCTGCCGCTGCTGCTGCCGCTGCTGCTGCTGCTGTTTTTCCTGCCCCAAACTCGCTTTTGGGTGAACACAACAGACCCTCGAACACCACATCGTCTGTCATGAATTTGTGGCATTATATATACATAACCTTCATTTCCGCCCTGAACGGCAGCTGTCGCCTCCACTTTTATTGCTGTCCACTCTCAGCCACAGGCAGCTAACTGGACAGCAATTCGCTCCGCCTCCTCAGCCCCCGCCAACCATCGCTTGATTGTTTTGTATCCAGCTATGCATATTATGTATTTACGTATTGCTTTTCAAACTGTGCAACTAAATTGGGTTCTTTGCATATAGTTGAAATTGATATGAATGTGAACATGTAATAATTGAAAGACATCTTCAAAGTATATTGTATATGTGTATATATAAAGTATATGTTTAAGATTTGACAGAAAAGCGAAAAGAGAACCCTTCACAGTTGCTCCATTTGACTGTTGACTGCTTGAAAAAAGCTAGATATAATTGAATACCCAATTTGACAAATAACATTTCGAAATGTGTCAAATGCACCATCGAGGATGATTTTGAGTGCACTTTATGCTACTCGAATGCTCAGTTCGCAGCACAAGCACGATCTCAGGTCAAGGATGTGATGAACATGACCAGAGAGGAGGCCAAAGGTAACCCATTTGCAATAGCCTTGTCAGCATGGCTTCTTATGTTTTCACACAGACCACAATGGGCAACAGGAGACTGTCATAATTGCTCGAGCCTGATGTTCAGTGGATGGGCTTCATTTAGTTTGCAATGTATTCAATACCAATTCTCGGACTCAATTTTGATTGTGTTCTGCGATTAATTTTTGCTCTTGGCCTTTTGTTATTGTTGTGCGGCTTTGGTGAAAACATATTTCGCATTGTGGCCAACTGATTGAAATCAAACTAGGCCAAGAGACTGCTTCATATTCATCATTCATTCGTCCTGCCATTGTCTACCACTCCTTCTCCCCCGCTCCGCTCCTCCTTTCTCCGTCTCTCTTTTTCTCATTCTCATTCCCATTCCCTTTCGCTGTCGCTGTCTCTCTCTCTGTCTCTCTCTCTGTCTCTGTTTGTACCATTCACTCTTCCCATTTATTTTAGCCAATCTTCTCTTTAATACAGTTGTCTATATTTCAATTATGGAAGACTGACCAAAAAGAGAAATCTGAGCTTGCGCATATATATATATATATATATATATATAGATATATGTACATATGTATATGTATTTATATAAGCACACACATTCCAAATAGTATATCGTGTGTGTATCTGAACCAACTGCAGAATGCGAAAAGGGATATTATTTATTTATTCCATTCAACATCGTTGCAAAGTTGCAACATCTGCATATTTTTTGTGTTTTGATTTTGTAATGGATTGATGAAGATATCTTTGAGTGGATAATGCATATATATATATATATATATATATATGCATATATGTATACATATCTTGCATGTGTCCATAGTGCGAACTTGTCGCACAGCTTTCAGCTTAGTACTTTTTGCAGGTACTCAGAATCAGCTTCCACAGGAATACAGTAGAGTATATAATATGTAGTATATGTATATAATATATACAAGTATAATATATATACACGTGTCATATACCATAGCAGAATATTCAACTCCGTTATGTGTACTTTTTTGTACACATGCTTCGCACTTTAGTTGCAAATTACATTTTGCAGTTTGACACTTGCTGCTGCTTTTGATGCTTCCAATAACTGTTTGGGTTTCGGTTTTGGTTTCAGCTGCTGTTGCTGATGTTTATTTCTTTGTGGCAAGTTGGATTTTGTAATTATTTAAGCTGCCAGCAGCAGCAACCATATTGATAGCAACAGCACAGCGAGGACTATAAATGGCGACACTAGACTACATAGTACAGTATGTGGCCAACCCCAACAATTTGCAAATTGAGTTTTAGCACTAAAAGATATATTCGATATATTCGAATACTTTTCGAATTTATTTCGAATTTTTTAAGCAGCGGGGGGGACATGGAAAAGCAACAAGCTCAGTTCTAGCCACTTGACAGGGTAGTATTCTATGTTGGGCTTGTGTGTGATTTCAATAGCAGCTTTCATATCCGGTTAGGATTAAATACGCGGGAACCCAACGCCAATATGATTGTGGGATTTTCTGGCTTAAAATTTGTATTTTCGATATCGTTGCACGAATGCAGCTGGATTTATTCGATTAATATTGAATTTGCCAATGGAGCTGCTAATGAGCTCAAATATTTAACTGGGAAATGTGCAATATTACTAAATTGTGAGACTGCTCATTAAGGACAACAGCGGGAGGGAGAGAGGGAGAGCCAGAGAGATAGAGAGAACGAATGAGACAGAAGGTAGATGTAGGTAGGTGGACATCAGGTGAGTGTGTGGTGTGTGGAAATCACAGATTAGTTATGAGCTGTTAGAACTGGCCTCCGCACATTATGAGAAATTGTGGTCACATGGGTGTGTGTGTGTGGGTGTGTGTGGGTGTTTGTGTGTGTCTGACGGTGTGTGTGGCTGCTGCAACACCCATAGAATCTGCTCACATGTATTCACTGCTTGGAAATTCTGTGTCAACACCCACTTGAATGCATGCGGCTCGAATGAAAATGTTGAAACAGCCGCAAGTGTGGGTAGCAAGTGCACACACACATGTGTATGTGTGAACGCGTGTGTGTGAATGTGTGTGTGTGAATGCGTGTGTGTGAATGTGTGTCCTGAGTATGCCAGTATGCCAGTATGCATGCCAGCCATTCCTTTACCATGTTTTGTTTATTCCGATTTGTTAAGGCACAGCTGAAACTCTTTCTATACTTTGATACCGAAGCTAACTGTGTATATTGGTTTTATGCAATGTCAGCCAGTTACCAAACTGGGAAGGAAGATTATTAGGAACCTTTTCCATCATTTTTTGTTCATCCCACTCCCACTCCCGCCCCCCAAAATACCATATCTTCCACAATTTAGGAGCGACAGTTCCCAAACTTCGAAGGAAGGCAACAAAGTATTTTGCAGTCGGTTACGCCCGACTGCAACTTTCTCATTTGCTTTTTTTTTATTGTTGTCAAATTTTTGTTTAAATTTTTTGCTCGGCCACGCCCTTTTTCCATCAGCGGCACCAGCGAAAAGTTGACTTCAAAGCATTGGATTTTTTTTTTAAATTTCATTAAAGCTGAGAAATTTGCTTGTCATCGTTTATGGTAAGCCCGAAAATTTGGGGTAGTAGCTAAGGGTGGTTTTTTTTTTGAATGTATGAGGGATTCATAGAGCAAACGATGAAATCTATGCTTGTATATAGAAATATAAAATACACAACAAATCGCCAGATATACATACATATATAAACACAATTGCCAGGAGAGCTGAAAGTGAATATTATCGAGTCCAATATGCAGATTTATTATACAATTTAATTCAATAAATACACACACGCATACATGAATTTTAATGTGTGTGTGTGTGGGTGTGGGTGTGTGTGTGCTTTGTTCCTGCTTAAGGTTTCGTTTATTTTTAACGTCAAATCGATAGCATTTTAACGCTTGAGTGCATTTTTTGAGTCAGCCCAGTTAGGGTGGCACACCTGTCTGTCTCTCTCCCTCTCTCTCTCTCTCTCTCTCTCTCTCTCTCTCTGTGTGCAATGCTTATTTATTTATATGCAAAAGCTTATTGGCAGCTATCTTAAACCATGTTTTATTTTTGGCGCACTTAGCGCTCAGTTGTAGCCAAAGCCAAAATGCGATTCGTGGCTTCTGTGAAAGTGGCCAACTGAAAAGGGGCTAATGGGCTAAGATAATATGTTTGGCTTAAATTAACAGCTAACTTCAACTTCAGTGGATTTCCTCTTACTTTCATTAGCCTGTCTCTCTGCCCCCTTTCTCTCTCTCTCTCTCTCTCTCTCTTGTCTTTCTCTGTCTCTCTCATTGTTTGATCAGACTATTTCTGATGCAGTTTAAACATCTTTTGTGGTCTTGGCTTCGACCATTGCTGTTACCATTGTGTTCTGTCATTGTCCGCAGCCTAATCAGCTTATCAGCTGATGCCCAGCTTAGGGCCTAACAAACAAATCGAAGTTGATTGCAATTGCCAGCTTAGCTTTGGCCCGAGAGCCAGCAACAAAGCTAGCCTCTTTTGCAGGACTAAGTGAAATAGTTGATTTGCTTCAAATTGAGCTGCTCCTTGATAGCTTAGAGGTTACGCAAATATATACTAGCATATTTATCAGGGAATTCGGAATAGCTCAGACATATAGCTTCCGACACACAAGACTGATTTGGCATTCATATAGACGAAAGGAATTTTCGAACTTAACTCTAAAAATGTTTGCCCCCAACGAAAGAAGAGAGCCTTGCAACAAAAGAGCTAATAATAGAATTCTTTATTAGACATATGCAAAGACGATCTGAGAAGTAGACAACTTTTTCAAAATTAGGAAAAGAAAACCAGAATTGACACCAAAAGTATGACGACTTTTTTTCTGAGTGCATACACTCAATAAAATGCTTGCAGGAAGCTGAAACTAAAAGTGAGCAACAGGAGCCGAGTGGCGGTGTCATCGCTATATATATATATATATATATATATATATACATATATAAATATAAACGGTGATGCGAACGAAACAATAAACGATACTGTATGTGCGGTGTGTGTGTGTGTGTGTGAGTGGTCAAAGGTGGCGTTACAGTTGCTGCTGCTTGGACACGGGAGTGAACTCGGAACCCAGTGGCCCATTTCCGTTAACAACATTTGCTCCAATTTTGTGAATTAAGTCTTGAAGCGTAATTGAGTGAACATTTTTCATTGAGACATGAGTGTGACTTGTTAGTATAGGTGTGTGTGTGCGTGTGCGTGTGTGTTTAGGTTGCTCTGATTGTGTGGAAGGTTGAGCGTATAGCGTAAATGAACTTAGAGCTCTGCTGTTGTCCTTGCAGCGACGATGAAAATCGGAAGCTTCTGGTCTGTGCCGGAAATGTGACAGCCATTGATCAGTTTGCCACAATGTGTGGCTGTGTATGCGTGTGTGTGTGTGTGTGTGTCTAGGGGCGGATATATTGCAATCATGTATATATATTGAACGATTCAAGGATTTTATGCGCCCAAGAACTGAAAGGATTCTCATGTTAATGTGAGCGACATTTTTGTGATTACCATTGAGTCCTGTGCTGCGCAAAGCGTTGACAAGTGCCGAGCGATGCACTTGATATGTCAAAGCTATGTCATTGGCAACTTCCCACAAATGTGTACTTAATTGAAAATGCAAACCCACTGAAATGCAATTGGAAAAAACTCTTTGATACGTGCAGCATTTCGCATGTGGTTGACAGCTGCCAAGGATGAAGAAATTGATGAATATGGCCAGCAAATTTGGCAAGAACTGAAATAATCATTGCATATTTTGTGCACGAATTTGATGTGGCTCAACGTTCGACTTCTTGGTTTGGGCATGCAGAAATCATGGGCTTTGGGAATTGTTCGAAATTCTGATGAGTGCTGTATCCTTGTTGCCGCGCTGAACACAGATAGAGCTAAGGATAAGTGCCATAAGTGCCACATGCAATCGATCCACACTAAAAACACCAACGAACACGGACACAGACTAAAACATCAACAACTGCAGCACGCCCAAAAATGCAAATATTTGTCAGAGTGGAGGTGGCAAAATTCCCCAACGTGTTACTCACACACACTGGTGTGTGTGTGTTGTGTGTGTTGTGTGTGTTTTGCTCTAGGTGAGCCATAAAATCCAGAAGGTTATTGCTGAGCACATGCTTTTTGGCTGCACGTTCGCCCAGCGACTCCGACTCTGAGTGTTCTTCGCCGAGTTTCTGGTTGTATAACTACACTTGAAAAAATTGTACAGCCAAAGCCAATTCAATAATGGCATTCTGAGCTGTAGGCCTAAGTAATTTCTTAAGCAAATATATTAGTACTTTCATTTTACAAAGTATTCGATGCACGATAAATGTCCGGAGCTCTGAAGTTATTTTTGCTTGAGACAACCTGCAAACTTTTGCAGACTTTGGCCATTCCGATATCTTGCTGTGTATATGCATATACACTGTGATATTTGTGTGTTCATCTCTGGACATTGGCAGCTAAATCACGTACGGGGTAAATGTGCTACTAATGAGCGTAAGAGGATACGCGGCAATCGCTCCGAGCTGACTAATCTCACTGATTTTACAAATGAGTGTCGTGCTCTGCTCCTCTGTCTGTCGTCTTGTCTGTCTGCCTGTCTGTCGGTCTGTCGGTCCACTTTAGTGTTGTGTCACATAACACACAAAACAAAGCTCACGCTGAGCAATTGCAGTCGTTACATCATCTCGATACAGTCATGCATTCCTTTCGGGTTTCATTCGCTAATCGGAGAATATTCAGATGCCCAACTTCGAATGTGGAAATTGTTGAACAGATTTAGTTGCTCCACTTATAAACATATTAATCAGTTAGTTACACAAGTTATATATATATATATATTATTAATAAATAAGCCCGAACTCCTGACTATGTAATTATACAAGTATTAGAGGAAATAGTTTAAATAAATGTTGAATAAACAAATGAATAAAATTTAGGCATTCAGCGATTAATCATTAACACCCGGATAGATAAGTTGAGGAGTGCTCATCGAGGTAAGCTTAATAAATATGATATATATATATAAATAAATACTGCTAAACAACGAATTTGCCCAAATACTGCCATATTCTGTAGTATCTTAAGACTAAAATGTGTACGTACTTACCTGAACCGGAATCGATCACAATCTTAAAGAAAGTATTTTGAACTCGAGATGGAACTCAGTTGAGATCCAAAATCAAGATAGTTTGACTGTGAGTAGTAGTTTTACAGGGAACAGGGAAAACCATTTAGAATACTTGGGAATTGATTGCATTTAAAGGGAATAAGCTAGGGCTTCGAGACTTTGGTTTGTAGAGGGCAAATTCGATAAAAAGAGTTTCTCAAATAGCTAAGATCGAGTCAAAGATTAAAAGTATATATCTTGTTACATAATATTATTAATTAGATACAAAATGTTTTTAAGAACACTTAAGATATAATATTTGTACAGATTCAGGTGTGCAAATTATCAAGTGAAACAATCGGCAATTGGGTATACATATGTAAATTAACTTGTGTTGCACAATTCAATTGTGATTTATCGTATTTTGGCATTGCTATACATATGTATACGTATGTGGTCAACTCTGCACACATATGTATATGCACACACTAATTGGGGCTATGGGCTTCCGTATGATGTATATATATATATTGAAATTTGCGGTTAGAAATATAATATTACGGCGGGGCAATAAATAATTGAAGTGCTTTGTCAAGTGTCAACTTTTGCATGGATTAAAGCCAGTTCATATGGGTCAGAGGAGAAAGATGTGCAGGATATGTGCACATATATATATATATATACATACATATATGTATATTCAATCAATTAAGTTTGTTTTATATATTATATATACTTATTTCATGTACAACTACATAACGCTCTGCAAGTTAACCTAAATTATGTAAAGTCAATTATTAACTGATAAAACTATATTATATATTGGAAATGAAAAATATTACTTTAGGGGTAGCACTTTGCATCTCATTTAACTTTACTTGGGTATATATAAGGTATATTCAAAATGTTTTCAAATAAGTTTTGCAAATACTCACATGATTTTTGTTTTTCTTCTTGCTCTGAAGTTTTCTTCGATTTCCGTGTGCCTTTATATTTATTTTTCAAGATTGATTTATTTATTTTTCAAGATTTATTTATTTATTTTTCAAGATTTATTTATCTATTTTTCAAGATTTATTTATTTATTTTTCAAGATTGATTTATTTATTTTTGAATGTCTTGCGTTTTCCTTTTAAATTTCAATTTAATTTGTATTCACTGTTGTTCGGTTTGATTCCCTACGATCTTGAGTTCTTTCAAGTTCTTTTGGGATCTGGCTGGGCTGGCGACAGAGTTTCCGTCACATATCACTATATCTTTTCCCTCCGATTTCTTTTTTTTTGTCGAGGGTTTTATAAATGTTATACGATCTGAAGATTGTTTAAAGTTCTGCTTAAAGCTTGTTTCCGATTTTCCAACTATCTCTGATTTCGTTTTGCAATAGCGAAGGAAATTTTCCTCGCAATGTTCTGGATCTGCTGTTGTTCTTACTATTTCTTTTATCTGTGTGAAATAGCTTAGATTTGTACGAAGATACGAAGTACCCTTATATCATGGTATAAGTTCTACGGCGATTTTGCTGGGCTTCAAAAGTATTTATCTTAGTGTAAAGTATTTGTTGTCAGGTTTTCAGGTTCTCTGGTTATTATCGGCAATAAGTGAATGCATTCAAATTGTTTTTCGTTTCGTATTATATGAATATATATATATTTGTTTGGATATGGATTATTTATTGCTCTATAAGCGGTATATGTAAATATGTATAGAATATATTTATAATCTGGTTAGTTCATTCAATTGGGTACATGTAGACGTCTAAAAAGGTTTGTACTCTTCTGTTCCCACTCTGTCAATCCTTATCACTTTTTATGCATTTGTACTTAACTGTTCCTTCGTTAACTGTTAGCGCCTCCTCTCAGTAAATTGTCTTTCTTTACGACAGATATATATATATATATGTATGTATGTATTCATAAAATTCTTGAGATTCCCTAAGTTAGGTATTGGATTATTGTAGGTTAGGTAACGTGGTATGGTGGTATTTATAGAGGTATTATTGTAGCCATAAACAACAAACAACAAACAACAACAATAACAATTTGATTAACACGATGTTTTTTCTTGGTTTTGGTTTTGCTTCTGTTCGTTTTTTTTTTTTTTGCCTGTTTTTTCAATTAGTTTTTTAGGATCACCACAACAAAAAAAATTGTATAAGAAAAATTTCGGAATTTTCAATTTTTGTTTTATAATTTTTGTAAGTTCATTTCACACCGAAAAAAAAATGTTGCCGAAAACTTGTTGAGGATTTTGGTATATTGATATTTGAATGTAATTTTGGATTGTCACTGGTTATGGCCTTTCCAGCTGCTGTTGCTCCTTGCGACGTCGTGTGGCAGGCAACCTTTATGCTTGGGTGTTGAACAGCATCTGTTGCGCCGCACGCAGCCCGATTAACGAGACAGCCTCGTCTTTGTGTTGGCGTCTCGCTCTCGCCTTTGCTCGCGCTGGCGCTATCTCGCCCTCTCTCACTCTTACACTTGCCACTTGCTGGTCGTCGTCGTCGTTTTGGGTCTGCCTTGTCAACAAGTGGCAACAACTGTGGCAAGAGTGGGGCTGTTGTTGCTGCTGCTGCGGATAATGTTGCTTCTGACGTCGCTGCTGTTGCTGGTGTTGCTGCTGTTGCTGCTGTTGCTGGTGTTGCTTGTAAAAAGTGTATAACACAAGTCGCCACGTTCCACAGTTGACTAATCGCTGCTGTTCGGTTGCGCCTGCCTTTTATAGCCAGAAAATTCAACACCGACGCTGGCAGCGACGCTGGCAGCGACGTCGACACAGACACCAACGGCGAACGGCGAACTGCGAACTGCGATAGCAATATAGCAAAAGGCAACAGGCAACAGGCAACCCAGGTGATTTAATACACTTGGGGATTTTGCGGGATTTTTTCTCTGTCGCTCTGTCGCTGTACACACACTGAGAAAGTGTGTCGACTGGCTGCTTCCGCTGCTTCCGCTGCCTGCTGCCAGCTGCTGATGTTGCTGCTGATGCTGATGCTCACAGCGTTGGCTTGCTGGCTGGGGCATGAACTTTTGCTGAATATATGTAGCCACGTTGACACTCGAGTCCTTTGCCTTGGCCCACAAGCTCAACCAGAACACATAACAGTCGGACAACCATATTTCGGTCAGCTTATCATGAACACCAAAATTACATAAATCAAGTCAACTATTTCAGTTAAACAAGAAGAAAAAAAACATTTTCAAATCAATAAAATATTCAAATTTTTCTTCTATTTTATTTATTCATTTTTCTTTTTGCAGCTTGTGATTTCGGCTCTTAAAAAGGAAGCCGCCACGATTTCCTTATGGCTGCAACCAAAGAGTTGAGCTTCCAATTGAAAAGATTCAGTTCAGGTGCATGAAATACAAGAATTCCGGTAAAGCTTATGCATTTCGTCCAAATTCTTTTCAATATTCGGTTCCGTTATGGTATAATAATATATATTTCTGAAATTCGCACATCCGGTACCGGATTGACATGCGGTTCTTTGGAAAATATCTATAACTGATAGTGTTAGCTTGCTCTAACTTGCTATGGGATTTCATAATGTTTCCTGTGTGAAAAGTGAAAAAGAATATTTAGGCAAGGTACAGTTAACCATGAGGGGTAAATATGCATTTATACTTACTACGTCTTTTCACATATCCGATGCGCCAGGATATGAATATTGGCCAAAAGAGCTGAGATATATATCATTATCATACGTCATTTAGTTTCTGAGATGAGTAGAACGGGAGTGTAACTAGCACAGGCCGAGTCTGGTGCTATACTGCATAAATTAACCAATCCCAGACTCAATGTACGGCCTAATAAGTATGCACATAAAGGAAGTAGTGTTTTGTACAGTCTGCAACAGTCTACGCACAACGATGGAGCACCAATTGGGAGCCAATGCCAATGCCAATATCAAGGTCGTATTCGTAAATAAGGAAAGGATTATTTAGAGGCGAGGCTTGATAGTTTCGTGAAGTTGGCATTGGGACATGAGTTATATCCGATGCAATGAATCAAACAAAGTGCAACGTATAATTCAACTGCAGCTCATGCATCCAATCAGCGAGCAGCAGCATTACGTATACGCAATGTGAAGCAAGAAACAAAAACAAAAATCCAATGACCGTCAAATGTAATGTTTGATTGGTGGGCATGGCCATACCGATTTGATCTCTGCCTCTACGTGTGTGTGTGTGTGCGTTGGCGTTCGACTCGGCGTATGCGCAATATGCATTTTCAACAAGTTAACCTTGAGCGCTGCCGTCGCTGCCACCGCCATTGCCACTGCCACTGTCATTGTCACTGTCATTTCCTCTAAGGCCAGATGCTGCCACTGTTGCTGCCACAGTTGCTCTTGCTGCTGCTGCTGCTGCTGCCGCTGTTGTTGCTGCTGTTATTGCTGATGTTGCTGTTGCTATCTTTTGTCAACTACCAACTGCTGCTGCATGCTGCCTTTTCATTCATACGTTCATTCATTCAGCGCATGCTCGAGACGCCGCGGCGCCTCCAAATGTTTTCGTGTCGCAGCTCTTCTGCTGCTCCCATTGGCCGCTCACATTCAGCGCTGCCCCATTGTGGCAAGGCCACATTTCGCTCAACTGCACGCCACGCGTAATTAGTATGGTCTCCCTTTTGGGGGGCGGGCATAACTTAAGCGCAACGCGCAACCAACAGTTTTTATCCCTTGAAAACCTCATGTATTTTCAGGAGCAACTGTACCCGAATTACGTAACCAAATTCATGGCCAAAACAACCATGCAGGTGCCTCATTAAATACCTGCCAACAACTTTGTTCAAAAAGCTACCAATATATATATATATACATACATATATAAGTCGACAATCTCAATCTGATTTTGTATTAGAGCTTAGCTTGCCATCCGAAGATATGGCAAAAGTTGAGAATCTTAGCAAATAAAATGATTTAAGCTTGAATTATACTTAGCCATAAATGCTAATGGTTGGTGGAAAGTGACTGCCCATCAGATTCCGGATTCTTGAAGGGTTTTACTAGTAATATACCTTTTAAATTTGGTAACTCTAGCTTTCATATTGTGTGAGATATATGGATTTATCGATTTACTCTGACAGGTGTATCGGTTTGGGGAGGCGGAGTGGGCGTGGCCATCTACTTATTAATAGATCTTTAAGGAGAGTTACCAGTAACATAATTTCTGAATATGGTGAACGTGGCTTACAAATAGTGGAAGATATGCGCATTTTAGATTTCTAGGGCCGAAATTCCTTGAATGTGGTTACCAGCAAGTTACCTTCCAGTTTTGGTAACGCTATCATTAAAATTGTGCGACATACGCGGATTTATCGATGTACACCTGCTAAAACATCAGCTTTGAAGATTATAGGCACAGGTGTGGGCGTGGCTATACAGTTTTATTTATCAGTTCTTAAAGGCGTCTACCACTAACATGCCCACCAAATTTGACGGCTCTTATTTAAAAACTGCTGAAGATACAGCCACTTAAAATATTTGTGGTGGGGTACGGCGGATGTGGGCGTAGCCTTAGGATTATGGGAGATATGTGGCTTTATCGATTGGCGATTATCGATGTTATCCATTTCTTAGCTCTCTAGTGGACGTAGCACTCAAATTTGTACACCTTGTCTGCTCCACGTTTCAAGTCTCTTTCTATAAGGGCATTAAAGAAAGACTGACTGACGGAAACTGCAGAAAACCAGTATACTATGATAGCTTCGTCATCAAACGTGATGAACCTGATGAAGAATATATATATATATACATATACAGTCGGAGATGTCTTTCTCTGCCTGTTATATAGAATTGCACAAGTTCATGGCCCATTTCTAATGAGTTCCTGGAATTATAATCATTAATAATCACAATTAATGTTGAGAAATTCTGGAAATTCATGGATTTCATTTGTAGCTGCTGTTCAATCCAAATTTAAAGCTAAAATAGTAATAGTCCCCCACATATTGCTGATATTAAGAGAGGAGCAGAATAGCAGACGTTCCTCCTCATATTCAGTCTGCCTATTTTAAAAATGTTTTCAAATCAAATTGCGAGCATGGAAGCATTGGCTTTGACAAATGATGGCGTCATATTGAGTTTCATTCGACATGCATGTGAGCTGTGTGTCCTTTGACGAAGTCGATTGCATTCATCTCGCCCTTTGCATAAGTTGATCCATTGAAGCCTATTAAAGGACACCAGATGGGCAGCCTGCTCCATAGCGACACGTATTTAACTCCACTTCATCTGAGTGCCACACAATTGTCGCCAGTGTCCATTGTCCTTTTTTGGCTCAGGTGCTTCATTGAGTCTATGGCAAATAATTTCCTCTGTGTAACTCTAGTGTCGGTGTGTGGTTGCGTTTGTGTGTGACTGTGTGTGACTGTGTGTATTGTACATACATATTTAAATTACCTCTAAATACACCAGAAGTCGATGGCTTGCGAATAGAAGATACGCTGTAACTACTTATTTCAAGCATTTGTACACCCTATTCCAATTCATTGGCACAGGATAACAGTTGAGTGGATATATCTAACCACGATTTCAGAGACTGCAACAGCTAGAGTTTTATGACGTAAGTCCTCGAGAACCATGCACAGACCACATCTATTTTAATTCAATCAAAAATCCACCGTTCGATATACATATATCGATAGCAAGAAATTCAGTCTTAAATATCGAAGATAATTTATAAAAGGTAAGTCTTGGTTCTCTCGATTTAGGCATCACAATTGTTGTACTAATTTAGATGTTCCATATTGACGAACTAACATTATTGATTGAAGCTTGTTGAATATTCAATTTAAATTTAGTTAAGATAAGCATAGCTTAATCAAAGACTACAAGTCTTAATCCAAGCATAAGGAATGATGGCCTTACAACACATGATCTAGATATACGAAAACTTGTTGTGGTCTATACCTGATCACCCTTGGTCCGATTTTGTTTGTACTTTTGTACTTAACTTCTACTGAAGTTAAGTTTTTCTTGTTTTGAGAAAGAGATTCTAAACGTTAATCGAAATCCTAAATCGACTATCGCAAAAATTTGTTGCTTCTTTAAACATATAAGAAATGAACTAAAAACTGTGATTCTTGGGAAAAACTCTCTGAAACTTAACGCCTTGGGCTCAGATCTAGATCAAATCACAAGTCTGAAAATAATAATATTTAATAATATTTATTTAGGCAACATCAAGGGTGAGTTAACCACAACCCCCAATTTTAGAGGCAAGAAATGAGCAACCCTTGGCGCCAAAAAATGTGGCGAATTTCTAAAACTAACCAACTGGCCTCTTGCCTCTTGCCTGCTGCCTGTTGCCTGTTGCCTGCTGCCTGTTGCCTGTTGGCTGTTGCCCATGGAACGTGAAACGTGGCCCGATTAGGGATCTGTTGACTTGTTGCCATGGCGGACGCGCACATATGTATATATAAAATTGAACATAATGGCCGCAAGGCCAGCCCGGATATAGGAGCCAAGGCCAGGGGGATGAGAGGTGGAACTGGGTTTATTTGGTTATTTGGCAGTGTTGGCCATGACAAAAGTAATTAATTACGTTAAGTCTTGGCGGGTGGGGGAGTGGCGATGGCGTTTCATGGCTATGCGGCGTGGCAACTGTCTGGCAGCCACTGGGATGGGTAGAGGTAGGAGGCTAGGAGGCAGGTCGTGCATGCACCATTATCGCGGAGGGGGCAACTTAACGCAGAAGGCAGGCCAGCCAACCGCAAAAGGAGACATGAGGCATGGTGGTGTGTGGTGCGTGGTAAATGGCGCGTGGTGCGAGACATGCTGCACTTCATTGTTGCACCGTTGCGGCTTTGTCTCTGTTTACCATTTAAGCCAATTTTGCTCTGTTAGTTGTTGACTCAACTCGTTGGCCATGTAGGCAAAAGTGACTTTGTGACCAGCAACCCAGCACCACCACGCCTACCGCCATTTGTGTGGCTGCTGCTACTCAGCTGGATCAAGCAACATGTGGCCAGGAATTTACTCAACTGCTCCTTCTTCCATCTTTAATTTGTAGGATTAAGCAGCTATTTAAGCTGAGCTGGGTAGAGACACCAGGACTCCAACAAGCCCGAAGCCTTTTGCGCGGCTATAACCAACATCGATTTAAGCAATTAATATCTATGGGGAAAAACAGTCTTAGGATACTCACAGGTCTATTGACAGGACATTGTAGACTAGTAAGTCACCCAACTAAATTAGGTATTTATAATCGCGAAGTATGCAGGTTCTGTGAAAGCGAGTCTTCAATGCACATGGCCGGGAAAAGGTGCAGCATCGTAGGGATGATTGTTGTGAAATATCAGGACATAGAAGTTCTGTACCCAACAAGGATTCTAGCATTCGTGCAGGAGCTGGGGTTGATGGAGTAAGGAGCAAGATGAAAGTGGCACAATAGAAGGGCTATTGTCGCTGTGCAGATACCCCAATTTATAATAATAAGTAAATCGCAGACTGGAATACGTTTTTAATTGATGATGAGACAGATTGATTGATTGATGCAGTATTGATTGACTGAATCGTTGCAGCAGACTAAATGACTGATTAGACAAATGGACTGACAAACTTACCGACTAAATAACTGAGTGAGTAACTGACTAATTGACCAATTGACTGATAGACTTGCTGGTTGAGCGAATGACATTCTGATAGTCAAATTGCTTGATTGACTGACTGATTGATTGATTTATTACTGAGAGACTTATTGTTTGAGAGAATTGATTGATTGATTGAATGATTGGTTAAGCTTGTTCCATTGGTTGATTGAGTTATTGAGAGATTCTGCTAAACAGAACTGACTGCTGCTTGACTGACCAACTGTCCAACTGTCCAACTGTCCAACTGTCGAACTGTCCAACTGCCCAATGTGTCTAGCTGCTCGTGCATCTATTTGACTCCTCTCATGCAAACGAAGATCGAAACAAAATGTTAATAATAAATAACACCTATATGTCAAATAAAGAATGCAAACAGAAGCTGGCCTTTTGTACTTGAAATTTGATTATGCAAGCAGTAGGCGAAACTCTTGCAGAAAAACAGCATTCAAATTTGGCTTAATTAATTTCACTTTGCCAATAAATGGCAGGCAGACAGCGTGAATTCAATTTTAGGAACTAATTGAACTGTCTGCCATGGTCCACTACTAATATTTTGCATGCTGCACATATTGCTAATTTAATTACAAGAAATAATTCATGTGCAAGGCACAACCTATCATTGACCAGATACCCTTTGGCCACAATATGCTCGATGGGGGCTACAAATTTCTGATGTGGAATCCATTTTGAGTTGCCCTTACAGGAAAATATGAAATGTTAGTCAGATCTCTATACAATTTGACATTGTTTCCAAACTCTTTAAAGTTCATTTCTGTCATCAGATTCAGAGAGTGGAATTTGTGCTTAAATCTTGGGGACTGTCCCGATGTATTCGGGCTTCAATCACTAATTGCATGGTATCTAGTGGGCAAATGCATAATGCTCGAGCCTTATTAGTGCATAGAGGGATGTTTGCTTTTGAGCTGTCAAACTTTTAATTAAAATGTGAAAGTGACAACAGCAACAACAACAGCAACAACAACAGCAACAACAACAACAACAACATTGACCAGATACAAGTTATATTTGCATATTTGTTAGTCTTTTACTTGCCTGTTTGTCAAAGTTGAAATGCAAAAATTGTCCCCTTCGATATCTTTCGCATTTCACCGCAAATAAAAACAACCTCAGAATACAGAATATATGCAAATATATGTACATATGTATGTATTCCCTATGCCCCGTCAGTCAGTCCTATTCCTTAATGCTGCTCATCCTTCACTTGGACTTGATTCTGTTTGCTCTGATTTGCCCCAATTTTTGCGGTAGGTGTTAAGTCATTGTACGTTTAAATACACACAGAGAAATAATTATATAATTATTTACTTGAATTTCAATTGTAAGTTACATCTAAAATCAATATGTTATCAAAACCTTGTACAATTTGTGTACGATCTTATTATTATAATTGGGGAGAAAGCTTGCACTGCGACCTATAAGGTCTATTGTGCCCCCTTACTGAGCCTACAGCTCTTCCATCAATCCCAACTCCTGCACGAATGCCAGGATCTTTGTTGGGTTGAGGGTTTCTATGTCCTTGGGCCTCATGATATGCTGCCCTAGGATGCTGCATCTTATCCTGGCTAAGGCGACGCATTCTGTTAGGATGTGCGTCGAGGATTCGATCTTAGGATGTACGATCTTCGAAATTCATAGTTTGGACAGTATTTACTAAAATGATTTTCATTTGTCAAGCGATTTTTGTATATTTATTTTATTACTCCTCATCTTCAGGGTCAGCTTTCGAGTTCGAGTTAGCTGATATATTTAAATCATAAATGGAGGTCGCCAAGCAATAACTATAACTATATTAATCTATTACTGTAAAGTTGTATACACTCAATAGTTCGTACATTAATGCCCTAGTCAGTGACTGACATTCATATATATTCCATATGTTATTCTCAGTAAACATCTAAATACTGTATACTCTATGCTCCATGCACTAACTGTAAATAAAGGAGTTTCATCTCTTCAAGAGTAAATAAAGTTGAAAACTTTATGCTCACAGTTGGGAAACTGGTTTGGGAAATGTACTCTACTATTAAAGCGATACTGCTTTGATTTATGTGATATAAGTTAGTATTATTTAAGATATATAAGATATACAATTGTCGAAAGATGAATGAGCGCAGCCAATGCATTATCTTTATTCCTCGCCATCTCTCTGCCTCTCTCTTCACACACACAGAGTGTTGGCTGTTAGAAGGATTTGCAGGATTGCAGCGACGTCTGTAGGACATTATTCTTAATTAGTTTTTAGCCATCGGCTAATGGCCGTGTGCTGTGTGCTTATATCACTTACCCTGTTGTGGTAATCCTTTAGATGTTTGGCTGTTGCTTTGACTGTAAATTTGAACGGGAGGCGCATGGAAAAATGCTTTACTTCAACTAAGGGGGCGTGGAATTGATGGCAGCTCGAAGGGCGCCGCGATAGTCGCTGCCTAGGTAGCGGATATGCTCCAGCAGCTGGCCCTGGCTGTCAATCACATAGAGGGACTGCCCGTTGCCCCCCTCCCCTCCATCGACATTCTCCGCGATGGCTGCCACGGCCTTGGAAACGGCAGCGGCAACCGCCGGCGGTTCCTTCTTATCAGCGGTCGATGGCGACTCCAGCATCAACTCCGACAGCTGCTCCGGCCGCTGCTCCGGCCGTCTATTTCCACTGCCGAAGGCATTTAGTTCTGGGAACGGACAAACACTGGGCACCATGATATTTATCCTCGCTCGAGATCCGGACATTTTCGCTTCGCTGATTTCAAACGTCTTTCGGGGCAGCTGCAGCTACAATTTTTACTATATTTTTCCAGATGAAATAATATATTTTTGGATTGTTAAACAAACGACAAAACAAATTGAATGTCAGTTCGAAGTGAACCCTGCTTCAATTTCACCTTCTCAGACTTTCAGCCAGCATACTTTGACTATATATTATATATATAATATTTATTGGAGTATACTAAAATGTATAATGGTCAAATATCTGAACTAGAAAGACACAAAAAAATGCCACATTTATCCTAATGCTAACGTGCATCGGAGAAAACCTTTCTGTAGCAGAAAAGCTCAAGCTGTCATATAGTTTGACACGCTTTTGATTTCTTATATATGTATGTATATGTTTTTATATGAGGTTTAGATAATTTTCTGACGTTCCCAAAAAGTATGCATTTATAATTTGGTGGCTTAAGTACGCGCTTGCCGTGGCTGTAGCTCGCCGGCCATTGGAGTGGGTAATTATTGGACAACCGACGTATTCAAATTGCAAACCATGGACATGAGAAAGAAGAAAATAGAAAGCAATAGAGGCATCAAATAACCCTTTTAGTGGTGCTACCATGTTGGTGCACTCGCCCACCCTCACCCGACCATGATCCTGCGGGCCGTTGCAAAAAGCAGAATCCCTTCATAAATTCACGAATAGGCAATGATGGTTAACACGTGCTACTCATTAGTAGTCACTTGCAACTTGTTCGTTCAAGGGCTTTGAAAAGAAAGGAATCTGTCTGAGGTCCACTCCCGTTTTGCCAAAAATTCGCTTTGCCTCCGTTTTTCAGCAATTTTCGGTCCCTTTGCTTATTACCTTTTTGACAGCTCCAACACCTCTCGCTCACAGGTGGCGCTAAATGTCAAACGCAACCAATTATTGCCCCTTTTTAGGAGGAGGACTCGACAAGCGAATCATTACAGTGTGGATGACTTTTCAAGGTGGCCTAAGGATCCCTATGCAAAGTTTCGACTATTGAGATTGTTGATATATCCTATGAACTGATTGGTTTGTTAAATTACTCATTTGATTCGTCTCTTTTGTTCTACAATATATGGAAATGCACGTATTTGTGTGACTTCCATATTTATTTGACTTTTCACTCAAATTTCCATTCATTTATCCATGCAGATTTTAATTCCCGACATGCGTGCGGTTTAACATTTTCACATATTGCAACAGAACTAATTTGCCTTTTGATTCTCTTATGTGTGTGTGTGTGTGTGCGTGTGTGTGTGTACGTTTTTGTGTGTGCATGTTCGACACGTGGCAGATACAACCATACCTAGCCTTGCGGCAAAGTGTAGGGGAACGAGTCATGGCCGTAAAGCGAGCAGTTTAGTTCCACGAAACTTTGCCGCAAACCGAAAAGCCGTATAAGGACTCAATTATCCTGGTACGAATTCAATGGAATCGGTTCCAAATTTGTTAAATGTGTAACATGGCTTATCCTTCACAATGCATTTGATCTTTTTTGAAATGACTTTAATCTGGAGACGATGAAGAAATAGTATCCTGTAGATCAGTGTCGTCATCATTTTTCGCTACATGGGCCTGGCTTAAACAAAATTGTCGAACGTTGTTTGACTTGCCTTCTTGGCTATCTCGTTCTCCAGTGATATATACTATACTACTCTAGAGCTCTAGAGTTCGACGTCGATTAAGTAAGTAAACAAAATCGGAAATTAAGACTGTACTTTCGATTCAAGTGCGAATCACATGCGAAAACATACGAATCTTTTTTTTTGATCATTTTCCCATTTTTTCAAGATTGAATTCTGGATCTGGAATGAAGAAATTATAGAAATGGCGTTCTTTCATATTGATTATGCTCATTAGCTTAGCCAGGGTATTCATATTTCGAGCTGCAATACATTGGTCATTTCGTTGACATATGCATGAGTTTTTGCCCCTTTGCCAATTAGGAGGTGCCTTTGCCCTTGAATGCATCCGATGCCAATTATGAAAAACTTGTTTCTATGGTATCTATGGGAACACGCATGTCCGGTCCGGGTCCTTCAGTGGCCTGTGTGACGTTTTGTCTGGCCAATTTGTGGATACAATTTTGACAAATGACTTGCATTAATGCACTGGTTGCACAGCCACAACCCCAACTCGAAGTGCAGCTCTGAAAATCAAAAACCCACACAGAATGAAACATGATAGTCGACTCCTCTTCACTCTACTCCCACAGGCGCTTAATAAGCCTGGCCAACTCTGACAATCTTTTCAGTATCTATTACAAATAGTTTAATAATTTAATAAAGCAGCGCAAATTGAGTTGCAAACGAGCGGAAATAGGCGGGCAAAGTTAAGTTAACTCAAAATCAGCGTAAGTATTCGACTTGCCGATAGTCTATGCTTCCAAAAATATATAAGGATTAATGTGGCTACTTTCTTGAGAATACTTTACATCATATTACACAAAACATACAGATTTTTATATTGATTTACATAGAAGCCCGATGCTGATAAGTTTTTGACTAAGCTATCAATAATGAAATTCCTTTAAAACTGAGCTGACAAGTTCGCCACAAACAGACAGACAGACGGACAGACTCGGCCAGCGATACTGATCAACAATATGTATATGTTCACTCTAAGATCTGTCTCCTCGAGTGCCTAACAAACTTCTCAACACAATTACTGAGCAGCGTATGCCGTATATATATATTTTAATATATTTTTTATCCTTGCTTGCAAGGACTTGTGTTTTTTATCATCCACTGTTCTTGTTTGAGGCGCATTCGTTGCAGCCACTCGATGCTCTTTATTAATTGTGCGTCAGCCGAAGCTGTGCACATTTTAATACTTTAATACCAGGCAGTTGATACTTTAATAGCCGCAGTTGATAATGCAGTGCTGCTCAAATATACCTTAGACTACCACGAAATAGGCCCACCTGCACCACCTCTACGATTTGCCGTCTGCAGCATCATTTGCTCAATCCGCATCGGTGAAGCCATCTAACGGTTGATAATCAATTTTCAAATTAGCTGCCCCTTTGAGATACCTCGGCGCACGCTTAGCTGCAACTGCGTGCTCGCTGTGAGGATTGGCGTTCCTTTGCGCCAGTTTTGCCACAGAGTTACATATAAATCATACATCCCTGCTTTCTCAATACTGCATCCAATTAGGCATTCCATTGTCTGCCGCTTTGCTTTAGCCCATACAGAGATTTATTCGGCTTCAAAGCTTTGTTAGGATATTTATAGCTCTGCGGAGAGCTTGCTGTTCAAGTAGGCAGTCGACATGACCATTTGATGCAGGAATAACTTATATTCTCCTGACGGGCGGCTCACAGCCCTTAGCTACCAATCTCGCCCTGTGGCAAATCTATACGTTCCCAGGTATTATTTGCTCCAACTGCTTGAATTTCCTTCTGTATTGATGCTGACCATTCTCTACTCATTTTTAAATTACTGGCTTCACCTACTGTTCAAAAATGAACACCCTGTATATATATATATATATATAACACATGTACTAGTGTAAGTGTTCGAGTATGAGCGTGTGACGCTCTGACCAGCTGATGGCTGACCCATGCAGGCCAGCCTTGTTCATCGCGGTACCTGCCGCTGAAGTTGGATTCGCAACTGCTGTTTTTTTGCTGGCGACGGGTTGCCGGCGGCTAGCGTCGCGACGGTCGCGGTGATCCGTCGCTGTTAGGCGCCGATGCGGATGCTGTTAAGCACCGAAGTGGTCATCTTACAAGCAGCTGCATAAGATTTCTACGAATTTAGGCGCCATTCGGACAGCTGCACAATATTATACGAGTATATGCATCTAGGTTAAGCATTTTGAATAAATAAAGAGCCTGCTCGTCAGAGCGGCCAGTTCGATTCTAAACTTCAACTCGGTTTAATCATTCATTAAACACCTACACTTGCGGGGACTGGCACAAAGAGTCTCGTTACTTTCTGGTTACTTTCAATCATTCGGTTACGCCCGACTGCAACGTATTCTTTAGTTTCATATGAAAACTGTAATGAAACAAGTAAGAATTCTGTAGTCGAGTGAGCTCGACTACGATGTACCCTTAACCCAGCTGTTAAATATATTCTAGTTTTATGTTTTGCATTCGTAGTAAAACATCGATAGCGCCTATCGAATACCACCACACTTTTTGGCGATGACACGTCTGTCTTTGGTGCGGTTAAAGTTAATTTTCGCATGACACGAGGAGACTTAAAAAAATTGAGGCGGGTCGCGGAGCGAGAATTCACTGGGTGACGGCAAGGAGACGAAAGAATAAATGTGCGACAAACCTCCTACGATATATTTGTGTTGTGTCCCATCGGATTTGGCGTAAGTGTGTTCCACAATTCTAGTGAATGTATCTTAATTTTGTGTTGTATGTGTAGGTGGCCAACAGCCGGTCACGCCAGCGTTTTTTTTTTTGGTTGGATTTGCCTTTTGTTGGCCTGAGCACAAAGCTGCGCATTGCCGTCGGACGAACCACGGCACCGGCGGGAGTACGACACCTGGAGGCTGAGTGCCTGGATCACTCGAGCAGCCGCCCAGCAAATTTCTTGATTTTTGCCGACGGGAAAAGAGCTCACGTGCAGCGACACGGCCCATCAGCTTTTGGCGCTTCACGCGGTGAGTGCGTTCCGTAAAGGAACAGGAATCGTCTCGTCCACCGACAAAATGCCATCCGCGTCCAATCCAGAAATGGACCATAAAACCCAGATGGAAATGTTAACGAAAACGTAGTTGCCAATATAAATGTTTTAACAATGAGATTTGTGTTGCTTTGTGAGGCATTGTGTCTGTTCAAATCGTAAAACTCAGTTTGTCATTATATATACGATCGTACTTACATTCAGAGGATCACCAAGGATACGTATTATTATCATTATAATGATCAAATGTAAATGTTAGGTACATACATATGTATTTATCGCGTGCAAAGCATAGTTTGTGTAGGACTTAAATATTATTCCTTTTGTATTTAACTAGCATAAGCTGATTTTCTTTAGTCTCTAAGCCATAATAGTCAAGTAAAGTCCAACATACGGAATTTTGCCAAGCGTTAGGGTAAATCGGTTATTATAAACCCCCCACACCAATACTTCTATGAGAGCTCTGATAGGGTAGGATAGGGATTGAGGACTATTTTTTTTTGTTTTTTTGTGATATCGATATTAAATTAATAATAAATATAAATAAAATATAGTCAAATTATGAAACGAGAGTAGATTCGTTTGGAGAGGAGAATCGCCGGGAGTATGGAGTAGATTGATCGCCAATTCCAATATGAGGGCGATGAAACCACAAAATCTCATTGGTTCATTGCAGGAAGGGCGGGTACGTCGTGGCCATAAACACCAGGCCTGCCAACTGTTCCGTTCATATTTGTGTGTGCATGTAGGTTAATATGTTGTGTTGTGAAGATAGAGTCACTTTCGGATCTGTACCGTCTATGGGCAGGGTTGGAGTTACCCCACCCTGAGAAATCTGAGTTAGCCGAGGTTGCCCACTGGGAAACGTGTTACACAATTTTGAAGTCTCTTACTCTTATAGTCTCTGAGATCCGCGTGTTCATACAGACGTACGGACAGACGTACGGTCAGACGGACGGACAGACAGACAGACAGACATCGGCTGTTGATCCTGATCAAGAATATATAAACTTTATGGGATCGGAGATGTTATCTTTTGCCTGTTACATACATATGTTTGCACCCAACTTCAATGTTGAATGTTGGGCTTCTGGGTATACAAATTGTGCTAAGAAGTATGTTATGTATTTTAACCGATAGCCATATATCTAAAGAATTCCGCGTAATTATTCACCGTAAATTTTAAGAGCTTTATTTATGTGGGAACCAGTCCCAATTGCATTTCAATGAGGTTCCAGAGGCGACGAAAAATATTGAAAGATATTAAAATCGATGTGGCCAACTTCAAAATGTACAAGGATATGTATACCCCTAAACGGTTACTTGAGATGTCTGCTACATATTCTTTTGGTGTGCAGCTCTCCAATCATGCTCCCAATTGGAATCCAAACACCAAGCATCAAGGCTTGGCTGCATACGCTGAATATCAGCAGGACGGTTAGAAACTGAGCTTCATCCTGCACGTCTATGTAGTCTTTGTGATGTTCTTCCGGCACCATGAGAGTACATACCATAAAAAGGACCGAAGGGAGAACTGTATTGTAAGATATTACATATCCGATTACGTACACGGTTAAGTTCATCCAAATAGATGTATACAAAAGAATGAGATTTAATTGGCAGGGTGCTGATTCCGGCATTTTTAAATCTTTTAATATGTGAGCCAACAATTTGTGTTTTCCAAAAATTATTGTGTAAACTGAATTGAATATATAGACTGGAATGTAGCCAAAAATTCTAGTGCCAACTAGTTAGAAGACAAAACACATAACAATAAACAACAAATAAACGGCCCTTGGTAGAATGCTCAAGAGTGGACACTGGCTTAGGATACCAGAGATATATGTAACACATGTTGAATATAAAAATGCCTAGCAGGTACTCAGGTACAGGATAACTAAAAATGGATAATTGTAAACAATCCTTGCCTGGGCTAAAAATGGTAAATAAGTAACATATATAAGGCTAGGATTTTAAGAAACAAATTAGTTCGATTTTACACCTCTGATTCAAAACACTTCCTCCTTACACCTCCAACACAAGTATGATGTATATTATTTATTTATATACAAATATAAGGTATGTATCTGTATGAATTTGCCTATGTATGAATTGGCCTATGTACACCGCAGCTGCCTTGCATTGCCGATTCGTAGGCTTCATCTGTTGTTGCTTGCGAGCAACGGTAATTGTAAGTTCCTTATGATCATGACCTTCTCCGATGGTCTGTTTCAACTACTTGCATGCAGTTCGAAGCAGTCGCTTTTGGTCGCTTGAATCGCGTACTTTAACTCGCGTGAAGCGGATCCGTTATATAAGATATGTATCTGTTGGAAATAATTGAATTTGCCTATGTACACCGCAGCTGCCTTGCATTGCCGTTTCGTAGGCTTAATCTGTTGTTGCCTGCGAGCAACGGTAATTGTAAGTTCCTTATGATCATGACCTTCTTCGATTGTCTGTTTCAACTACTTGCATGCAGTTCGAAGCAGTCGCTTTTGGTCGCTTGAATCGCGTAGTTTAACTCGCATGAAGCGGGTCCGTTCAACCACAAGTTTTAATAATATCTAAATCCAATTTTTTGGGGTATTAAAAGATCTTATTACTTTATTAAAAGTAACTTACTTCGTTTGAGAAATAATAAATAAAACAAATATTTTGTACATTGAAGCCACTTATAAACCGAAATCTGGGATCATGAACTGTGGAAGACCAGGTTCTGAAAACTAACGAACAACATTAAAGTCTTCTTTCAAACCGGAAATCGATACGTGGATTTTCTTTAACGAGTGTGCAGCTTTGAGTTTTTTTTTTATTATTTTTATTAACATTTCCTCTATAGACAACAGCCATATAAAAAAATAAATAAAATAGGCCCCAGCGATTGTAAAAAGTTTGATATATGCTTGTCATAAATAACTAGCAACAAAAAGCTTAAGTGCTTGTGCAGAGCTTTGTGTCATTCAGAGAACATATGCATAAATACACACACACACACACACACACACACGCACATTCAGATGCTTATACCTGTTCTGTGTGGCATTGAAGCACATTTAATAATGTGCGTAAATGTTATAGCTGTAACTTTAAGCAAACCAAACACACACACACACACACACACACTTGGCTTCCATTTACTTTGTCAGCCATTTGGGCTACTGTCTTATAGCATGAATCACGTCTAGTTTTTTTAGCTCAGTATTCTCAGGGTGGGGTAACTCCAATCCTGCCTATAGACGGTACAGGCTCCAAAACGAACTCGACCTATAAAACAACACCGACATGCACACACTAAACATACGAAACAGTTGGCCGGCGTGCTGTTTATGGCCGCGACGTACCCGCAGTGGTCCTGCTCGGATTTTTTTGGCGCATCGCCCTTAAATTAGAATTGATGATTAATTACTCCACGCTCCCGGCGATTCTTCGCTCCAGGGAACTTATTCACAAATCATCTTTTCAAATCTTTTTTTTATCATTTAATTAACAGACATTGCACAATACAAATAGGTAATTAGAAAACTTTCCACTAGGTGGCGCTAGGTATAAACTTTTAAACGGCAATACGCCACCTTGTGGCAAACGTGGTCAAATTAAGCTGTGGTCTTGTTAGCCCTGCCAACCTGCTTCGTTGGTAGAGCAAAGCGGCCCTTTTGGTATGAGAACTGCCTATTGATATGTACCCAAATGCAACAGACAGTAAGGAAGTCAGCAGCTCGACTAGGAGACACTCAATACACACTCCTTCTTAACTGAAAGCTTTCCGGCAGTTCAGTTCGTGAACAATAATTCGTGAGAAAGGTGAAATCGATTGATTTGAGCATGGAGGCTCTTACAAGAAAATTGAAGTCGAGCATATTTTCCGCAAGGCGCCAACTAGTGAGATCAAAGTTGGAACCAACATCGACAAGAAGCAAAAGTTTATTTGTTCTTGTTTTATTTGCTTGGCCCGTTTCATTGCTGGATTCTATTGGGCTTGTTGTCGCTGTTGTCTCTAACTCTGTCAGATAACATTGGCTGCCATCGTTAGCAGATTTATTATGGAATAGTACAGAATTGCATACTATATAGCATATATAGAAGTATAAGCATTAATTATATAAATATACAAATTCGAAATGTGAATTATCACCTGGAGCATATTATTCTATATAACTGTCTTGGAGTTGGTTTTGTAGTAGACGGCAGGCATGTAGCCTGCACGAGCCTCCCTCCTTTCAATTTATCTATATATATAGTTGGAAAAAAACCCTCACCTCTCCCAATGCAGTTAATTTATGTCTTTATTTCATTTTCGTAATATGCTCAACCATTTGAGTTGAAGTTTAGCTCGTGTTGAAATATCACAGTAACTATTAATACTCATGTATCGCTGTATATCGATTAATATCGAGTCTCTTGTCGCACATGTATTGTGTGTCTAGGGCATTCAGTTTTCGCCACCTTGATAGATAGTGTGACAGATTGATTAGGTTCTCCATTATTTATGTTCTTGTTATGTGTTGCTTTTCATTCGTTTGTTTTTTGTTCATTCAAGTTTGTGTCTACTTTCAAATAATGCGCACAATTTAGTTCAAGTTTAATACATTTGGTTTTGCGCAGCAATTAAATTGATATTGATACCATAACTTAGTGCATTGTACTTATACCATATGCACATGTATGTAGGTATGTAGGTATGTACATGTATTAATGTATTTATGTATGTTTGTGTGCACTGTTCTATATGCGTATTGTTCAATCCACAATCTGGCGGCATGCCGCTGCTCAATAGGCCACTCAGATGTTATGTACATGCGACTTAGGTATAGACTAAGTAAATACGGGGCGATGATACTTGACTTGAGTTTTGACACAGTTCGAAATCGTTTCGAATGTGCTAGAACACAACTGACAGAGTCACTGGCATTCTTGGTTTTTTCCAGTGTAAATGAGGCAAATAAATGTGCTTATCGATTATCTATTGAGGTATACGAATAGTGCAAGTACTTTAACATCAACTATATCAACTTGTACTTTGACTTACAGTGCTACCTGTAGGTATGTACATGTATATCACCACCGACCCAACCCAACCCAACCAGACTCAACTTATATATATATATATATATATATGCCTGCTTATCAATCTTGGATCAACAAGTCGTCGAATATAACAGCTTGCATGGCCTGAACTATTTATTTGCCGTCTGCCTGTAGTACATATGTCTGAACCGGATCGAACCGAATCACTGTATTATATAGTTGCCATAGCAACGATCGACAGAGTGAACGGTTCAAAGATGTGGTCTCGAAATAGACGTAGACTATCTGAATAATTTAAATCTCAAGTTAATATCAACATTTACACAAATTGTGGCGCATAAGGCCTAAATGTGGAATTGATAGCACTTTGTGGGCGTGGCTGTAATCGGTGTGTAGGAAAACAATTCTAATTAAAACGGAAAAGTCTTTAACTCGATAGATTGGGAGCTGGGCAACATTTTTGAGTAGTAGCATAAGCAGAAACACCCATTTCAAATGTAAATCAAAAAGGAAAAAAGGGGAAAAGTACAAGTAGGAATGCTGTAGTCGAAAGTGGTCGACTAGGGGATACCCTGTGTATGGGTGTGTAATTGCTTCTGTTTACCATGTTTCTCAACTGATCTTGATTAAATTATTCCATACAATCCACATCATGTCAAGGTATATACACGATCGATATGAATGGTATTTTCCAAAATGTGTGGATTGAATTGCTTTGGGTGATCGATTTTGCAGGGTATACAGATGCTTGCCTCTCAGAATGCTGGACCTATGCGTCAATTTGGTGCGTGGGCTGTGCTGATAACCTCATCTAAAATGTTGGGTCGCGAGCCGCGGCATCAGTATCAGTAACAGTATCTGTAGAACGTCTCGGAAACAGCGACCGTTCTCAGTGTTCCCACCTCCAACTGCGCAATCTGTAAACTTGAACTTTCTCATTGCCAAGTGATGGGTCTATGCACTTAGTACCCGAATTTCTAAAAAAAAAAATGTAAATAAAACAAAATTAAATAAAATCAAACATTTTAGAACTTTGCGGTCGGGCGTAACCGACCACGAAATACTCTGGTACCATAAGTAATACTATCTG
>JAWNNA010000908.1:1342500-1352500 GCA_035043295.1 Drosophila sordidapex | reverse complement strand
CTTTGATGATTGATGCTGATGCTGATGCTGATGTCGATGCTAATGCTGATGCTGCCTAATTTATATTTATAAATTGCATGCCTGGTTATCTATATTTTGCTAACCTGTCGTCCGGCTAAGATATATATGTTGATTTTTTTTTATTTAACAAAAAATTACAAATATTTTTTTTTTTTTTTTGTGTATTTAATTTAAGCGCATTTGTTTATATTATTTTTGATATTTATATATGTATGTTAAATATATAAATGTATATATATATATATATATATATAATGCTTATTTCTATGCAAGCAGTCGACTTTTTAATTGGCCCACTTAGAACTCCCACGTCGACAGCCACTTGAGGCTGTGCATCGTCGAATTGGGCTCATTGGCCAGCGGACCATTCATCCCGTAGGCCAGCGGCGAGAAGGCCACAAAGCTATACACAATCGTCGACAGCAATGAGCCGAGCAGCACATGTTGCAGCCACTTTGGCAGGGATCGTATAATATAGTTGAACATAATGCCTTGAAAACAAAAAATCGTTGGAAATGATTGCGAGACCCATATGATATATGCGAGATATGATATTAGTTTAAGCTTGGACATTGCACATATGGCACTGATATGTATATATACGCATCGAAGGAGACTTCTCCGACTTCATAGAGTATAAATATATATTCCACCTTGGAAAATGAACCTTTAATTAAAATGACTCTCATCCAAAATTCCAATTCAATTCTCATCCAAGGTATACAATTTGACGGACAGCAATCTCACATTAGGAAACCCTTCAATGGGAGTTGGAGAGAGAACTCTGTTGGAAACTTACCCGTCAGCAATGAGTTGAATATCAGCGCCGGAAAGTAGTGATGAAAGTAGAGCACGCGACCCATTGCCCAGAAGGGCAAATAGTGCAGCAACCAGCCGATGAAGAGCCAAGCAGCTGCCTGCAAGGACATGTCAGGGTTCGGCTCAGATTCGAGCGTATTTTCAGTTGGTTTCTTTGCCGGACAACAGCTACACAGCTCAGTTCTTGTTGTTGCTGTTTCGGGGTGCAATTGCACTGCTGTGGCATCTCCTGCAGGTCCTTGGGCAGCTAGGCCTGCTCGACGGTGCTGCAGGATGGCATTGCACAGGTAGACGGCGATGAAGAGCAGCAGGAAGACGAGGTTGCTCCACCAGATGACGGGGTTTCCAAGCAAATAAATGCGATAGCTGCTGCCAGAGAAGAATTGACCCTGGAAATAGAAAGAGAGAAGGGAAGTATGTGCAAGGATCGTAAGTATTTCTGCAAATAGTTCTGATTCACAATATATATATATATGTATATATCAATATCTAACTTTGATGATATTCTTATATGTTGGGGCTACTTACAGGGTATCAACTAGTTACTTTCAATTTGACTTACCCGATAGTTAATTGGCCATTGCCATGGCCGGCTTGTGATCTCGCCCTCCTTGGGCTTGAGGCCGGCATTGCCCTGCAACATGACCGCGTGGGATTCCAGGAAGCGGGCAAAGAAGCCCGGCGCATATATGCTGAAGCTAACACTTGGCACTGGGAGAGATAAGAAGAAGAGACGGAGGATTTGGGGCATGTCAAGTTGTGGGTTGGTTGGTTTAGCTTACGCTGCTTGTGCTGGTTATCCTCCACGTTCCACTGGGCATTCTTGTCGCGTATGTTGAGATTACAGGAGACCTCCTGCTGCTCGAAGCCCCACTTGGGCAGCTGTTTGCCACTGGAGGTGAGCGCACAGTTCTGCAGATAGTGCACGAACATCAGACGTGAGGTGACCGTGTGAATTGTGTCATTCGCTCGACCGCCCACAATGAGGGCGCGCCACACATCGTTGGCATCGCCCACGCCCAACTATGCAGCCAGAGAAGATCGCTTAAGTTGATCACTTGCCTGAGTGGTTGATAGGAGTGAGTGTTACTCACCTCGCCGTATCCGGTGACCTGCAGATGCTTCTTGGTCATTGGCGCCGGTTCGCTGTGCGAGTGCAGGTTCCGCTTGGTCACCAAGTGCTCGAGTCGCAGCAGATCTCCGTGTCGCAGCAGCCGCAGCTCATCCTTGGGCAGCTGTTGCTTGTTGTAGGGCTTGATCTGCCAGATGTTATTGTCATCCTTGTGCGTATAGGTGGTGATCTGCAACGCAAGCGATTTTAGTAGAAATTCTTTTATATATATATATATATATATATATATATCGGATATGGTTCCTTCTGTCTGTCGCATAGTTTTCAATTACTTTCTTATAAGAATCTGATTGACCACATGTAGAACTGAATCCCACATTCAGTGATAACATAAGTTGGGTTTATTGGGACTCACCTGCTGCTGTCGGGCGCCACTGCCCTTGGGATAGAGATGAGCATGGGAGTGGAGGTAGCCGCCACCGGTCTTGTGATTCTTAATGGTTACCAGTGCGCCGTATGCCACATCTCTGGGCATGCTCGCATTGTACAGCGAGTTGCCGATGAGGCGTGACTGAAACGCGGAGCTGTAGAAGCCATCGCCATTTCCACTGCGATTCAGCACGCTCAGGTGGATGTAGAAGAAGAATGTGTAGAGCACGATGGGCCAGAGGATGAGCGCGAGGGCGCGACACGCAATCTGCTTGAGGGTCTCCGCAATGGGCTTGCTCAGATCACCCAATATGAGCCAGAGCTCGCTGGCCGTATGCAGACCCACCAGCAGCACCACAAACAGACCCACAAACTTCACGCTTATCGTGCAGGAGAGCATGGTGCCGGTGAGCAGCAGCCAGAGCCACCAGCGTGCCGTGTACGAGCCACCAGCTCTGGTGCACTTCGATATCTTGACCATGCCCCACACCGAACCCATCATGAAGAACAAGAGTATCGGATCGAGTAGTATATACTGGTTAAGTGTCAGCATGCCCACATCTGCAAAACATATGCAAAATGCACCATTTAGCCAGGTTATATTTTACTTATTAGAGCTGTCCACTTGCCAAAGATTAGATAGGCGGCTGAGAGCAGTGCTGCCTCGTGGGAGCGTGTCAGATCGTAGACGGTATCGAAGCCCATGGGCATTATCAGTGCGCCCAGCGTTGTGCAGAACTGTTCATAAGGAAGATTTCGATTAAGAGCTGGTCACACTGTTCTCTTCGATATATATATTATATATATACATATATGATATACTCACATAGCGCATACCCTGATAACGTGTCTCGTTGTATTTGTCACCCGGTTTCTCGAACGGAAAGGTGCCGTTGTAGCCCGTCAAATAGCCCGATAAGCCAATTAGCATCTGAGCGAGATCGATAGAGATTGAAAGAGAGAGAGAGAGAGAGAGAGATAGAGAGAGTAAGAGTGAGTTAAACAATGAGTTAGAAAGTAAGTTGATAATTAGTTCTCAGAGTGCTTGTTGACAAGCACTTCGATTTAGTAAGCTGATAAAATATTATTATATTAGTTATTAATATATAAATTTAATTAACAAACACATAAGAAACACAAGAAACATTCAATAAGAAACACATTAAGAAAAAAGGTATTGAATATGGAATTTTTGTCAGTGTACCCACCTTTCCCAACGGTGGATGTACGTCGAAGAAGAAGGTGCGATTTATATACCAGCTGCCCATTTTGCCGAAGTGCGTCTCATCCCAGCTACAAGAAATAGAAGTGGGCGATTCTTATTGGAAATGATTCATGCCGTAGTCGTCCTTACCAAATGTGATCCGGTTCCGTTACCTTGTAGTAGCGAGTGCCAAAGGTGATGAGAAAAACGGCTAACAGCAGCAGCAACCAGCGCCTGCAGTTCCAAATGTGTATTTGAGAAATAAATCAAGTTTGTTGATTCAGTCTTTTGATTTCAGTGCTTTCTTACCATTTGGCAGCATTGTCACTTGTCGGGGCTGGCTGGGTTTTGGCCAACTCTTTGGAGTTTCTCACACATTTGGGTGTTTTAACAACACTTGCGGCCATTGTTTTTAATTCCAGACAAATAAATAGTTTCGGTAAAAATCTTTTACATTTTAACTGTTGCACACGTCAACAAAGTCAGAGACGGGAACCGAGAATAAAGCAAAGTTCGCGTCGAGCTCAGAATGCTTTCTCTTCTGGCATTCTTTCATTCCCCAACAATCATAACATGAACCAACAAACCGGTCTTCGCTTCTTGGCCAACTTGCAAGCAGCTGATTTGCGAACTGTGCAAGCTTACCTACCCAATTGTTATCGATAACATACATGCCCATCGATCTTGCCACTCTACAAATATATAATTTAAGGGACACTGTACGATAATAATAACAATAACTAACAATTAAAAATTGTAATTGTCACATTAAAGCAACAAGCTGGAAATATTACTGCATACTCTCGGGCTGTTGCTCACAGTTGTGAAACGTGGCATACTTTCAGGCAGCACTTGCAAATTCATATACCCGCAGTTTTATATATACGAATCTACAGTAGTTATCAACATAATAATACTAGTACGCATATTTGCCACTTTTTCAAACATGTACTAATGTTCTAATGTTCAAGCCACATATCAAGCTAATTGATGCCTGGCCACGGAGAGCACTCGACTCGAAGATATTTGCTACCAACAGCAGCTGAAGCATAAATTCATATATGAAAATGTTGAAATTGGTATTGAATTGTTGTTGATATCGCGAGAGGTTATCAATAATATCACAAAATAACTCAATTTACCAATATGATTAGTTTTGCGGATGATATAATAAATATATAAAAATAGGAAGATAATTGTTTTTTATCCCTCTTATAACTTAAGGGTATATCGGTGTAGGCTAGCGTAGAAGGAACCATAACTTGGCTCAAACCTTGAATGTACATGTGCACACATACATATATGTATGTATGCATGTATGTATAATGAATTATTAGCCGAAGTGGAGCGTGGATCGTGCGATCATTTGTCTCCGCTGAGTTTGATCGCCCCCACTGGCCAAATAGGCGCATTTATAATGAAAATTGCAGCACTTTCGACCCAAAAACCAGTGAGAGATGCCCAGGATGCTGGCCAAGTTTTATGTACATTTAACACTTGTAAATGGCCAACAATCATTTGAGCCGCTTACAGCCAGCCAGTCAGCTAGTCAACCAATTCTGTCGTTACACTCAAAAAAAGAAAGAAGAAAAGTGAAACATTTGCTGAATAGCAGAATTCATTTTCTAATAACTTCTATGTCAATACAATTTTCTTAAATAATATAAACTATTCGTATATAAAGATATCGGACGAAATCGATAACATCGATAAGTGAAAATCGATAAAATCACATATATTCCATAATTTTACACATCAAATTTGATGAGTGGATTGGGAATGAGATGAGCACTCTCTGTGCCCACATTTTATTTTTCTTAGTGTATGCCGCTGCCTGTGCGGTTCCGTTTGTCTTTTGGGGCACGTTCTTTTGTTGTTTAGCCAGGCAGGCAACTAAAAACAACAAAAACAACAACAACAACAACAACAGCAGGAGCACAATGATGATGAAGATAAAGCCTCAGCTGGCTGGGCTTGACTGGGTTTCGGTTTCGGTTTCGCTGCTGTGGCTCTCGCTCTGGCACTGGCTGCGTCAAGGGGGCAGCAAGTGGCAGCCGTGGCAGTGGCACAGACCCTGGACTCAGTTTTTTAGTTGGGGCAGCGCGGCTTTAATCGCTTTGATCTTGGCGCACAAGAGTTAATTGCACGCTTGCTGCACAGTGGCAGCTCTTGTTGTTGTTGTTGTTGTTCGTATTGCTGCACCGGCAGCGTGGCAATTTGTAAGATAGAAACGTTGCAAGGCACGCCGTGTGGCAGCTTCAATCAAATTAATTGCGCTCGCTCTTGCTGCTTTTGCTGCTGCAGTTGCTGTTGCCTCAGTTCTTGTTGTGTGTTTTGTGTGTGACACTTGCAGGGTGGTTGTCTGTTGTATGTTGCATGATGCACACACACACACACACACACAGGGGGACAGGCGGCAACAAAATTGTTTGTAATCAAGTTGAGAGCCCATCATTAACCTTATTTCTAATTGCCCATCTGCGTTCCCCGAATCCTTCTCGCCAAAACAACAAAATAAAAAATAAACTTAACGCAAAAAAACAGTAGCAACCATTAACTCTTCTTCTTCTTCTTCACTTCCTTTGTTGGCATATTTTGTACTCGCTGCAATTAAAAAACCAAACCCCACAGATCCTATTTTATGCGGCGCTTTTCATCTTTTATATATCTTTTTTTCCTTTGCTCCACATTAAAATGTTTTCGAAACTATTTTTGCAAAAGCGAATACAATTTTTTGTGCACAAACATTTGTTGTGCTGCATTTTTCCAATTCAGAGGAAATTATATTGGCAGAATATGTCGCCGACTCCTTAAAGTATATATGTATATATATTCTTGATCAATATCACTGGTCTAGTCTTTAAAACCATTTACCTGTCTGTCTCTCAGTTTGAAAGCAATCTTGATGATATTTGGCATATTTACGCCTCTTGCAGCAAACAGTAGATATACCGAAGCGGCGCGGATCGAACTATTATATAATATAGCTGCCATATATAGGAACAACATTGTTGTCAACCACTCTCACTAATTAATCACTAATTAATAATCGGTGGAAATCCAGTCGGGATCTTCCGCTTGTCTAAGATAAAAGTACTTTCTTGTTTTGCAGCTGATATGTACATATATAAACTCGATATGGTATTTAAGTGTTTAACCATTATGAAAAATATATATTCTTGATCAGCATCAAGAAGACAACGCCCACAACTTTCGCCCGACATTCTTTTTATACCCATTAAAAAGAGCTAGAGACTTCAAAATTGCAATATACTTTCTCGAATAACAGGCGCAGATGAAGTTTGCTTTATTTTATCGATAACTGACACAGTTTCAGGATTATCGATACATTTCGATTTCCGATAGCGATTAATGCTACAATTTTAAAGACAGAATCTTGTTATTAATACATAATGTGCATGTGCATATAATTGATCAACTGCCCTAATTTCATCAAGGTCGGATAAGTAACACCCAAGTTATAGTCGAAAGTAGATTCCCATTTTGATCTCATATCTATCAGCAGCCGCATGTGTGAGAAAGAGATGGCATGATACCCGCCTCGAGCGTAAAAGTAAGAATCAGCAAAATATATAATTTAAATAGGTTTATATTTATTTTGTTTTCAACTCATGTACAACTAATTATCATCGTAATAATATAATAATAAAAAAAAAGTATTTACATGTGGATATACACTTAGCGAAACTATTCAAATTTAAAGCTATTAACACATTTCATTTAGGGCCTTACGGTCTAGAAAAAAAACATATATCCATAGATCAGTACAATATATATATAATTATATATGGTAGGTTTTGTTGTTGTACCGGCCAGCGAATACCCTGTACGCAAAACAAGGCTGAGATCCGGCGGAGAGCTGAGTCGATGTTTAAACCCGCGACTGGTTCGGATTGTAGACGGGAACATTGTGGAAACTGATGCCGGCGTAGAGTGGCGCTGTGGCATGTGGAGCAGCGCCTAGCATTGACTTGCCACTCGCGTACAGATGCTTCTTGGGCGGCAGGGCAGCAGCCGATCCGACGACGAGAACTCCACCGGGTGCGGCGCCAACTGTTGCCGATTTATGGGGCATCATTAGCGATGAGCTGGGCGTGCCGGCAACCAAACGACTGCGATAGCTCTCACAGGTCTTGCGTGACCACACCCACATGCCCGTCAGTGTGCCGCCCACCAGTTGAAAGAAGATCCGCACCAGTGCCGGCCATGCACTCAAATGTGCCGGCTGCGGGCAATCCTCCAGCGTGGAGCAGCTGCTCACCGCATCCACGAAACGCTCAAAGAAGGCAGCCAATACACCAGCCGCCGTCGGCACAAAGAACAGCAGCGAGAAGACAACGAATCGCTTGCGAATCTGGGCGAAACGCTGATGTGCCAACGTTGGCTGCAACTGTTGCTGCAACGTGTGCAACGAGCGTGAGGCACGCAGCGTAAAATAGAGGCCCAGCAGCAGCAACGCCAATGCTGGCAGCTCAACAAAACCGGGCGCTGTGCACATGCCGGTCAGCTCACTGGGACGCACTCGCTCCAACAGCAGGGCAGCAATGGGTGGCGCCAGCGGTGGCACCCACGCCAGCACATGGAACAAGCCGGAGCGCTTCTCCAGCGCTTCACTGGACCACTTCTTGTGCGAGGACAGATAGAAGCAGAGGGCAAAGATTAGCCACCAGCTTGCCGCGCACAAGCTTAAATACGACGTGCTTATGTAGGAGGCCAGGCAGGGCGGCGTCAACGAGCAAGCTGCTCCAAGCCGAGCCACGCCACGACCCGGCTCCTGGAGCAGGGCCAAACTGCGCGCCTGATGGAAGACGATGCGCTCCAGATAGCAAACGCTGAACAGATTATAGCAGAGACACAGGAAGAGCACGGGCCGCTCCGGATACCCAAAGCGTGTCGGCTCCGCCCAGAAGGTGACCAGGGCGAAGAGTGTGAGCACAAAGCAGACGGCCGACATGCCCAGGATCAAGCTCTCCGTCAGTTTCTTCTGCTGCGTCGTGTGGAACGCATCGCGCTGGCACTGTGCCAAACAATCCTCGGCATTCAGTGGACTCGCACTGAAGTTCTGCGGCAGATGTGTCCACCGATGCCCAGGCCGGCAGCAGCACCACCACCACCAGCAGCGGCAGCGGCAGCAGCGCTCTCTGAGGATTTGCCCAGCTGCGAGGACATCTTTCGGGCCATCCAGGACCAGTACATTTGTTGCTGTTGCGGCGGCTCTGCTCCGACTCCGGTTCCGGTTCCGGATGCGGCCTCTGCTGTTGATGTCTGCTGTGCGCTGCCTCCCTCGGCTGCTGCTGCTGATGCTGCTGTGTTCTCTGCTGCCTCCGTCGCCGTCGCCTCCTGCGGTATCTGCATACAGAGCTCATGATTCTCCGGCTGCGGTAGCGATTCACAGCTAAGAAACGGCGGCCACAGTTGCATCAACTCCGGCGCCGCATTTACCGCACACTCCCCCTGCACCGTCTCGCAGAGGGACTTGCAGGCGGTCACCGGTCGCGGCACATCCGGGCTGCAGAGCGGAAACAGCGCCGAGCAGAGCAGAAAACGTGCGCGCCTCGAACAACCCGACTCGATCAGTGGCAACAGTTTGGCAATCTGCACAGAGAGAGAGAGAGAGAGAGAGAATGGAATCGTTTAGACATTGATTGAAGCAACATAATGTGTATATAAATAGTATAGAGTATAGAGTATAGAGTATAGAGTATAGAGTATAGAGTATAGAGTATAGAGTATAGAGTATAGAGTATAGAGTATAGAGTATAGAGTATAGAGTATAGAGTATAGAGTATAGAGTATAGAGTATAGAGTATAGAGTATAGAGTATAGAGTATAGAGTATAGAGTATAGAGTATAGAGTATAGAGTATAGAGTATAGAGTATAGAGTATAGAGTATAGAGTATAGAGTATAGAGTATAGAGTATAGAGTATAAGAGTATAGAGTATAGAGTATAGAGTATAGAGTATAGAGTATAGAGTATAGAGTATAGAGTATAGAGTATAGAGTATAGAGTATAGAGTATAGAGTATAGAGTATAGAGTATAGAGTATAGAGTATAGAGTATAGAGTATAGAGTATAGAGTATAGAGTATAGAGTATAGAGTATAGATTATAGAGTATAGAGTATAGAGTATAGAGTATAGAGTATAGAGTATAGAGTATAGAGTATAGAGTATAGAGTATAGAGTATAGAGTATAGAGTATAGAGTATAGAGTATAGAGTATAGAGTATAGAGTATAGAGTATAGAGTATAGAGTATAGAGTATAGAGTATAGAGTATAGAGTATAGAGTATAGAGTATAGAGTATAGAGTATAGAGTATAGAGTATAGAGTATAGAGTATAGAGTATAGAGTATAGAGTATAGAGTATAGAGTATAGAGTATAGAGTATAGAGTATAGAGTATAGAGTATAAAGAGTATAGATAGATATAG